>JAXGGA010015971.1:0-27773 GCA_038373865.1 Uloborus plumipes
ATTATGCTGCATGAAAACCGCAGTTTTAACTGATAGAAAATATTTAGTCCTGATTTCCCCATTTTTTTTAAAAATGTATTTCCAGGCTCCTATCAGATCCCATCACCTTAACTTTTAAAGGTTAAATTTAGTGATGCACTAATAATGAATCGGCAGTAAATAGCCACTTTGCGGATTAACCTGTTGGCCAGTTTTATCCGTAGAATCGGCTGAAAACTTGTATTTTAAACATGCTTTAATTAAATCCCAGAAATTAACACAATTTTTTTTAGTGGCAATCGTTTAAAATTTTGGGCGCGTTAATAAAGTGAGATGAAGCGTCATGATGGCAATATGACACTCTTCCGGGTATACATTTACACTGAAAAGAATGAAATAAAAATAAAATTTTATAAAAAAAAGTAAAACCGACTTCAAAAACGCAGCTGAAAATCACTCTAAAAAGTAAAAAATAAATTTATTCTTTGAACACCATCGATACTACTTTTAAACATGAGTTTTGAAGTCGGTGCCAAACAATTAATAAAATCATTCGTACCCGTTGATTGTACCATTTGATTGATTTTTCCTCTCAAACAGCACTTGAAATTGATTATGTAACATTTATAGTTGTTTTTATTATGAAACATGTAACCGAAGAATGGGCACGAATGATTTTATTAACTGTTTGGCACCGACTTCAAAACTCATGTTTAAAAGTAGTATCGATGGTGTTCAAAGAATAAATTTATTTTTTACTTTTTAGAGCGATTTTCAGCTGCGTTTTTGAGGTCGGTTTTACTTTTTTTTATAAAATTTTATATATAATCTAGATAGTAATCACGTAAAATCGTTTGACTTGCTCAAGACAAGCCTTGAATTCCAGCATTCTAAAAACAATTATTACAGCTCTTCTAATGCTCGTAGAGACATCTAACTGATATCATTTTTAGCAGAAAATTTAAGCTTTCAATGGAACAAAATTTTGAAAATGTATATGAAATATTTCTTCCCCATTTGTCAAATTTGTATGAAAAATGAGCTAAGAACTCAAATAGAAAAAGAACGAAGTAGAATTTTCGAAAAAACGCTTCGAAGTGTACACCCAAATACTACAAACTAATTTTGTATCTCATTTTGTGAAAATCGACCGAACGGTTTTGGCCATACGCGTGTCACAGACAGACAGAAGGAAGAAAAGAAAGAAACGAACGAAAGAGGAAGAATAGCTTCTCCTTCTTTCATTAGTACCATCATTCAATTAATAGTGACTAAATAAGGACTGAATCAAAGAGTCAAGATAAAAATTGATTTTGTGTCCATATCGAGATTTCTCGGGGAAAAGAGTCCAAATTGTAAGAGTCGATGATATTTGAAAAATATTCGTTTATCATTAGGTGATAAATATGTGTGCTATCTTTAACGTCAGTAAATGTTTACACATTTATTAGGTAAAGGCATAGTTTATATTTAAAGAAGTAAACTTTTAACGATACTAAACATTAATTGAAAACGTTTGAAGAAAATCTATACTAAGAACTTTCTGTTCCGACTTTTTAAAGGGGAATAATTAACTATTATTTTTGCTCCAACATTATACTTTAGGTGAAGCTCGCAAAAGGCTTGCTTTTACAAAAAACAGAATAAAATAAATAAACATAAAAATAAATAAATAAGCATAAAAAATAAATAAAAAAGCACAAAAATATATATATAAATTTTAAAAAATGTTAGATATGTTTATAAATTTGGGGGAAACCTAGCTTGGCAGGGTCGTAATGCTGTAATAACGATCTGCATAATCTTCGCAATACTGCCAGGTTAGATTTGTCCCAACTATAGCGACAAATAACACAATCCAATGTTGTCAATCTTCAAGGAATCTAAATAATGAATCATGACATTTCAGAAAAAATATCGTATTAATTTCATCACTTTGTTAAGTAAGTATTAGTGTTGATTAAATCAGTAAGCTACTTTAACCCTTCAGAACTCGCACCCATGAGCAAAATACTCACATTGACAAGAAAAGTGGTGTATCTAGGACTCTACGTTTTAGTCGACTGTGTTGCTCTCTCTAGCTTCGTTTTAGAACCTCCTCGAAACCCCGCACCTGTTTCCCAATCGTTAGTCTTGCTTTTATAGTCAGCAGAGACAGTTCGTCAATCAGAGAATTGTAGTGTGAGTGTTTTTCTCATCAAGCGAGTTCTCATCAAGGAATGTGAGAAAAACTCTCACGCGCGAGTTCTCAAGTCATAACTTTTAGCGCGAGTTCTGGAGGGTTAACGATCTGATTTAAATCTGAGAGCCAAAGTTTTTCACGAACCAGCAATTGTAGGGGCGCTCCGAACTAAAATTTTTGGGAGAGGGAAAATTATCAATTGCCGAAGGAAGTTCCAATTTTACCGAAAAATAAAATACAACATGAACACATGTCGTACATGCATAGCATTTTGTTAGAAAAAACATTAGGCATCTTTTAAAAAAATAATTCTAAAAACTAAAAAGAACAATTAATACCAATGTTCCAAAATTGTCTTCAAATTGCCGAATCGTCAGCAAAATGTGCCGAATACAGAAATTATTGGGAGATCACCATGACCTCCCGTGACCTCTCATTGGGGCGCTCCTGAGCAGTTGAGAATCATTTATTAACTTTTAGAGTAACCAGAGAGCAACGTGGAGAAGTTATTTAAACCAATATATGTTTGTAAATGTTTTTTTGTCTTTCTTTTCTTTTCATAGTTATAAAAAAAAACCTTTGCAGATCATCTTTTTCCAACAAATTCTCACTTCCGTTTAGTTATCGTGTCACAGAGCATTAACCACCAGCGAGTCTTTAAATAGAGCATCATATTGTGAGCCCCTCGTTTGAAAAAAAAAAGAAAAGGAGGAAATGAAAACCTAAGAGTTCCTATTTTGAAACAAACAAACGCTCCGAGAGCAGGCGGTTCAACTCAAGGTTGGGGATACGGGGAAAAAATGGAATTGGGAGAGGGAAAAAAATTAGAAAAGAGTAGAGTTCGGCGGTTGCTGAACTTGAGGTTCCCTCTTAATGAAAGTGTCTGACACTGCACATTTCTGCTACTGGGTACTCGGAGGCGTCTGCTGGCACTGAAATACTGACACGAGGGCTCGGGAATGGTTCCCATTAGCAAATGTAAGCTGATGATGTTGTTATTTGGTTTTGCAAGAGCGATGAACTGTGCCTCAAGATTTAAATAGACGTATAAATAGGAATGATAAGACCAGGGCTGCGGGGTGGGGGGCGTGACTGATTTTGGGGGAAAAAGAGTCGGAATCGGAATTATAAAACTTGAAAATTCCTAGAGTTAGCATCTGAGTCCGTCATTTTCCCTCCGGGTCTTTAACTCTACTAGGGGTACGGAGTAAGAGCCTGAGTCATAGAGTTGGACTAATTACGGAGTCAAGGAGTTGGAGTCGGATTCGAAAGTTCCAATTTTGAAGAGTCGGAATCGAAGCAGCAGTTGATCATGTTTCCTCCAACTCCGCAGCCCTGGACAACGTAATCCAAGTGTACATTTGCAAAAATATTACATGATGCACCAGTTTCGAGAGATGCAATAATCCCGTTTTTGGTTCAGAAATGGATTTCTGTTGAAGTGGTCAGATAAAGTACGTTTAAAAAAATTAATACAAAATACACTGGCTTTAATGAAAGAAAAAAATCTTCAGAAAATTGAAAAAAAAAAAAAGTTCCTATTGGTTTTTATAGTGCAAGAGCTTTAATAAACAAGACTGCTAGGAGCTTAAACGATAACAACCATGTGATCAAAAGGTAAATAAAAAGTTTTTGAGCTGACTTGAATCAAGAAAAGACTCGAAAAGTATTTGAAAACTGTACATTTATTCCTTGCGCATTTGTACGCACTATAATACTCGCAGTTCTAGAGCTTGAATACACCACCCTGGGGTAATCTAAGAAACCAGCCTAAGAGGTAAAATATTTCAATTTTACACGAACAAGGCAGATGTCTCATTGGACGGGTATGAGTGTGTGGATCTTTCTTTTACCTCTTTTAGCAATCATTGGCAAGAGAATGCAACGCCTCTTATAGTTTCTTTGAACTTCAGCCTTAAATTAGTTTTTAAACTTTATTAGCAGCTAACTTTAAAAGTACTTTAGTTCATTTTAATTTCTGACAACGATCAAAAGATTGGCCAAGAAATATTAAAATATTGCTTTGCACAAAACAAGTTCGACCTATTGCAATGCAAATAGTTTGGTTAATGCGAAGGGAAATGTAAGCCTTATTATGCTTAGAGAGCTAATATAATTAATAAAATATGTTTCCATACGTTCAACTCTTGCATTCAATTGATTTACCGATTTACCGTACATATGGGTTAAATGCGAATCATAGAAAATCAATATTTTTAATACGCTTTTATTAGTTTCACATGTGGGTTTGTTTGTTTGTTTGTATGTATGTAACTCTGAATAAAAGATAAAATTCACACTTTTTGAAAATATAAAAGTAATATATTTAATACTATTATTAATACTAAAGGCTAAATTATGTTACATGTTGATGTATTACAGGTGCATTAAAACTTAATGGATATGCAATAGTTTTGAGAATTAGAAGAAATCAGAGTGTCATAAAATATTTTAATTAACTCTAAAAGCGTATTTTTTAGTTTATTTTTAGACTATATTTTTAAACTATTTCATTCATGAAAAGTAACGCGCAATAAACTAACTAATTATGTCAATAGGAAAACACGTGACAACTTTTGGACAGGAAAAGAAAATAATAACATACTTTTTGCAATAAAATTAAACGCAACTAACATTGCTACAAAGAGTAAAAAGCTCTCTTTTGTGCAATTGAGTTAAAAGCTGCGTAACATTACGCATTTTAAAATTAATAATGTGGTGACCCCATAAGAAACGCTTCCGGGTCCCATTTGGGGTCGTAACCCACAAGTTGAGAACCCCCGGTTTTGAGTTTTTTGAAAACTAAAGGAAAAATTATGATCAGTTAGGAACCTATCATTTTATTTTCAGTAGCAGAGTAAATGTTTTTCATTTTGCATGCAAGCGAATTCAAGATTATTTCTAGCCGTTGAATTCGGAACCTCCCCCCGTTCGCCGCTTTGAAGGAATTAGAACGAGTGTCATATGATCTACGGCAAGCTCTAACTTTACAATCAGTACCAATCGCAGACCATCGGCTTAAAAAAACGAAGCACATTCGTTTGGATTTTTTCTTTCGAATAAGAACACCATGTACTTATGGGTTCGGAGCAGGCGTTTCCTCCTCACGTTATTTCTTTGGACAATAGGTGAGTGCTCTTTTTTTTTTTTTTTTCATATTTCTATATTTATTTCAACTAGAAAATTGAATGAAAAGTCTACAGCGAATTTTTCTTCATTAGATACCCTTACTAACAGATCTTTGCAGATAATGATATACTCTTTTTAAACCTGTTCAATTTAATGTACCATTTGCTGTTGATCAATATAAATAAATACTGCATTTTTTGGATAAACAAAGTAATTTTTATCAGTGCATACAAACTACATCACCAAAAAAGGAAATTAATTTTAATTTATTGAAATACAACCAGTTTCCTTCGTAACTTGTTTTTCCAAATTTTGGGTAGTTTTTCAAATGTCGAGCAAAATGGTTTCGAAATCGTGCAAAACGTGAAAGTCACGAGCACCTCCCATAGGAAGTGCGTGGATTTTTTTTTTTTTTTTTTGGATTGTGCGGTACACTGTAAAAATTAAACTGTTGTTTTTACAGTATAATACTAGCAGCAGAGGTTCCAATTTAAAACTGTAAAATGCACAGGTATAAACGGTAAAAATAGCTTTTTTAGTTTATTACTGTAAAATTAACAATTTTACAGTTTGTGAATACAAAAATTAGCTGTATTGTACTGTAAAAACAACAATATAATACAGAGGTTCCAGTTTAAAACTGTAAAATGCACAGTAATAAACTGTAAAACTAGCAAATTAAAGTTTATTACTGTGAAACTAGCTATTTTAGTTTATGACAGTAAAATTACTATAAAATTAACAGTATTATACTGTAAAAAAAAAATCTATTTTTTGCATATGGAACAGTTTTTTCTGTTAACCCCTTAAGGACCTGAAATAGAAATATTTTATGACTTAGGAGAATGTGGGGCAAATTGAAATTGTTAAGTAAAGTTACCTGTTTCAAAATATACAATTTGGAAATTTGTTCAAAAACTTTTTGCACATAAAAAAGAAAAATGTGTTTCGTAATGTAACATAAGTTGAAATATTATTTTTCATTTTTTAAAGTTATTTTGTACCTTCAAGAAAAGGTGAGAAATACTCACCTCAAAAAATTATTGGCGCAAAATTTGTAAAGAAAGAATTTCTTGTTTCATTCAAAATAATTTTCATCAAATAAATATGTAAATAAACAAATAAATGCATTAATAATAAAAAAAACGAATAAATTGATTAATTAAACAATATATTTTTCTCTTTTTTGTATAGGTGCTATATCAGAAGTATTGACTGCAGATGGCGTTACAGAACACATGGCAAAAATAAAAACCGTGAAAGATCGCCTGCTGAAAGACTATGACAAAACAGTCCGCCCGATTGTGGGCGAGTCCAACACCACCGAAGTCAGGGTGGGATTCATACCTCGACAGATCATTCACTTTGTAAGTGTTTTTTTTTTTTTTGCTTTCCATTGTTACACTGTAAAAAATGAATGTTGTTTTTACAGTATAATGCAGCTAATTTTACTGTAATAAACTAAAAATTTCAAATTTTACAGTAATAAACTGCAAAATTGGTAACTTTACAGTACTACACTGTAAAATTGCTAATTTTACAGTAATAAACTGTAAAATATTAGTTGCTTAATTTTACAGTTTAATACCATACAGGGGTGCCCACTGCCCATTCCCCCCCCCCCCCCAAATTTTTCACAACTCCCTTGTGCTTTTTATTTTATTTTTTTATCCTTTCTTTATTATTTTTTATTTTTTTTAATATTATTTATTTATTTTTTTAATTTTATTTATTTATTTATTAAAATTATAACTATTATATTTTTTATACATTATTACTTTTTTAAAATCTCGAATTATGCGCAGTATAGAATCGCTTTGTTTCCCTTCCAGACGTTCCAATCACATACACACACACAACAAATAAATAAATAAATAAAAAATAATAATAAACAAATTAAAGAAATAATTTAAATTTAAAAAATAAATTAATGAATATTTTTTATTTGAAAAAAAATCAGTAAGTAATTTAAATTACAAAATAAATTAATAAATAATTTAAATAAACAAATAAATTAGTTTTAAAAAATCCCCTTCAAAAATTTTGATGACGCAACTTGCGCCATAATCCCCCCTTGTGGGCACCCCTGATACCATGCAACTTACGGTTTTAAACTGGATCCTATGCTGCCAGTATTATATTATTGTTTTTACAGTGTAATACAGCTAAAATTTTACGGCAATAAAATGTAAAAATTTTTATTTTACAGCAAGAAACTATAAAATAGCTAGTTTTACAGTTTATTACTGCATTTTACAGTTTTTAATTGGAACCTCGGCTGCCAATATTATACTGTAAAAACAACAGCTCTTTTTTTGCAGAGCAGTAGTTTTAAATAATGTTTGAAGCATATTTTATAACTATAATTTATACTTAATCTGCCCTTGAAAGAGTGTTCAAATTAATTAAATTTAATGCAAAAAAAGTAAAAACTACAGCTGGAAAAGGTAACGTTGTAGAAAGATATTTTACTTCAGGTTAGATTATTTCAGTATTTTTTCTCATATGTTTTTAATTTTGCTTTTTTAAGTATTAACCCCTTATCTGGCGAGGCAAACTTAGGAGATTCGATTTTCAGAGCCACCGATTTTCTCACATGCGCACAGTTATGCGTTGTGTTGGAAATTTTCCTCTCTCACCCTCTTCTTTTTGAAATGGGCAAGTGAATCGGCAACAATATCAAGAACATTCAATCATGGGCGCCCACATGCGAAATTTCAGGGGGGGGGGGCTCAGATATTTTCCTCATAGTTTACCATGGCCTCCTGTAATATATATATATATATATCTTTTAACTGTAAACTAATGTGTGTGTTTCTTTGATTTAATAAGAATATGAAGCTACTAGACTTGTTAAGATATAATTTTTTTTTAATTTACTCAGAATTAATTGTTATTGAGATTACTAAGCACATTTTGACTACATACAGATAATGCATGTATGTGCGTCACGAAGCCGTATCCAGAAAAAAAATTTCGGGGAGAACCCATTTCGCACATTGACCAAACACTCTTTTTTGTGTGTTTTGAGTCTTTTTCTTACGGCTCCCCTGCTTTTTCTTGTGTTTTTTTTTTTAATTTTTATTATTTTTTGTTATCTATTATTTGGACTGATCTGTATCGGGGTAGGGGAATCAAAAGAGAGATGCAACGAACGCTTTTAAGTGGGGCAAAATATCCGTAATTTTTGGGGGGCCGGGGGTTTTTCAAAAATATTTTGGAAAATAGGCAAGCAAAAAATTTGTAAATGTTCTGCATTTTTTTTGCAAATTAAGATCAATCAAAATATTTTTTTTTTTTTTTTTTTTTTGTAGTTTAACAAACGATTCACATTAATCGACAGAGAGGAAGAACGAGGGAGAAGAAAAGATAAACAAATCATCACTTGCTTACATCGATTTTCAGTACATTTACATAGTAGTTTATGATCAGTTTCTTAACTCATCGACAGAAATGGCACTTAATAGTATAAAATGATCAATAGTATAACACGCATAAAATCCTTTTAAAGAAATAGTGTAGAGATTTAAAAAATGATTACGAAAGAGTAATATTCTGGCCATTCAGTTAATTCATAGTTTGATAAGAAATATAATTGAAGCACTTTTTAAGGAGTTACAAAAAGGTATTAAATGATTTTCAAAGTCTCTAGAACAGGCCACCCCCCACCCCCTCGAAACCAGAAATGTTTTGTAATGTAAAACAGAAAAAAAAAGTTTTCTTTTTCTCCAAATTCCAAACGCCAAAAACTGCCGAGTTGTCTTGCCATCCTCGGATCAGCCCACTCTTTATCTTAACCGCTAGTCCGCAGACATGGGGGAGTTTCCCATGCAAATGTGGCGTCGGTTGACCCACGAATCTGCCTTTGTTTTTCTATGTAAGAATGTAGGAAGAGGAAGAGACACAATGTTATAATTCTGGAAGCGATTTTAGTGCAGATTACAGTTATTAAAATTTGGCATTTTTAATAACTTATTCATGAATGTGTGAAGAAAAAATGTTTTCTGAACAAATAGTACTAAAAGCAAAAAAAGTACTAATTTCCAAGGGGGGCTCGCCCCCCCCCCCCTTATGGGCGCCCATGCATTCAATTGCATTCCAAAGCTGTATGGGTCAAGCTTTACTGATAACAGTGCATTGCAGAGAAGCGTACTTCGGAAAGGCGTACATATACACCCGCGGTAGTGAATGCTTCGGCTTAGTGAGGCGATAAAATATATCTACCTCTTACTATACGTCTACCAGGTAAATGCCATTTTAAACCTCTTTTCTTTTCAGCTATTATTTTAACTTATTCCTCTCATTCTGTTCTTTACCTTAACATTTTTTTGATTAATGACATTAATTAATGCTTCCTTTTCCTATGCGTAGGATGAAGAAGTCAGTATACTATCATTGGACTCAGTCATATGGATGGTAAGTGGCACATTTGTTGATCAATCAATTTGGTGCAGTATTTTATAATTTATTTATTCGCGTTTTCAGAAATGCAGTACAGTTCAAAGTTCCCCAAAACGACCCAAAAATGTCCAAAGATCATGCACTATCAGAAATGCTCCGCTCATGTTAAAAGAGTCTTCAATATCATTAAACAATTTTCGTTAATTTGCACGATTCATTCCTCACTGTGTCAGAAATGCAAGTTCAAATTTCACAAAATTACTGTCAGTTTGAAAAAAAAAAGTGCACTTATTTTTACGAAAAGTTCAATCGGATAATTTTTACAAAGACGTTTCATCAAACAGAGCAAAAGTATTTTTAAAAGTTAAGGCCCGGTTTCCTAGGAGTGAAATCGTCGATCTCTGGCGAGGCGACAGTCGCCGCCTTCTTCTGCGCATGCGCCTGAGCCGCAGATTGACGTCGCTTCACGCCACGCTCTAATCAAACTGGTTCTGATTCCAGCGTGCAGTCTCGCCCGGCGCCAGCGACGTTCTAGGAAACCAAGGCTTTAAGGATGCATTTCTCAGAGCGTAACGTCCAATAAAAGTCTAATAAATTTTTGCCGCCTGAATTCGTGATTCGATGCACCATAAACGGCAACAAACTTCTCTCTCTCTCTTCCGTATTTTACGTTAGATAAATATCGGGCAAAGTGATAGTTGAAACTTGACTTCCTATAACTGTCAGGAAAAGAATTCATATCGTACTGGGCGTCCTCCAAACATCGTACAAAGAATCTACCGTCCAAATTTGATGTCATACAAGTATCAACAAAAGCATCTCTATTCATTTTAGAGCAGAATAAAAGTGTAATCTATTCTAAAAGTATTCGCAGTAAATGCATTTTAGCATAAATTATTTTGTTTTTGTATCCAGCTAGTTAGCTAATTTATTTTTTCATTAGTGTCATCTTTTCTCCATTTTTCTGGTCCGATGATTTGTAAAATTTATGTAGTGTTAAACAAGCCTAAAAACATTTAGAATTCGTCTTATCTCAGTGCGTTTTATTTCAACCTTATGTATGTAAAGGTTGAATAGAAGAAAATTTCGCAATAATCATTAGATTATAGAAAAGAAGCATCTTCTATTTGAATCACGAAATATGTTAAAATAAATTTTAAAAAAGTTTTTTTCCCTTCTTTTTGTTGTTTGCTAAAGATCTTAAGATACACATTTGGACAAAATGTTAAGGCCAAATATTTAAAAATTTGTTTCAATCATAAATAAATTCAAATTAGGTCTATTTTGTAGAAGCATCGTTCAATAGTTTAAAAATAGTCCAAAAATTAATATGATTCAAAAATTAACTAAAAAAATTAATTCAATAACGATAACATGTGACTTTAATATTTTATCAAAGCGTGAGCTTTAAACGGACGAAAATATAAGCTCAGAAAAAAATTCTAGACTATAGTAAAATTCTGTTGAAATAAATTCAATTTAAAGTTAAAACATAAATTAGTGCGGCCATTAGTGGTCGTAAGTTTCTTGATTTTTCAAAATTATTGTCAAACGGTAAATATGAATTAACAATTTAAAATCTTATCAATATAACTCAATATTCGGATTTTTTCTGCATAACTAACTTCTTAGAGAATTAAAATACAACTAATCCTACCACTACCTGTTGTTAAGTCGAATTATGAAATATGAGTTGACAAAACTTGCTTAGCCAACTACTTAGAAACGATACTTTCTTATAGTACTGCATTAATTTGTTGCTTTCGGTTTTCAATTAAGAAAAGTTAATTCTGTTTTACTACCTTGAGAAAAGCTGCCCTGGCCTTAAAGGAATCTTATAAGATATCATTTAAGTTTCTTCTGAATACTTTTTGTCCTTTTCTCTGATACTGTTCGTTTGGACGATCCAAATTCAGTTTCATTTTCATCGGATGAGACAACTGAGTTCCATGTTACTGTCTATGACGTACTGCTATGCAAATCGAAGGCTCTTAATCCTGTGATGTGGCTCCTGTTTCTTACTTAGTTTTTATTTTCCTTCATTCCATGTTTGGGCTTGTTCCATCACGGATTTACTATGTCACCACTATCCCCTCGCAACTGCAAGGGGACTTGTAGATCTGTCACTGGGCTTGTTGTAGAACTAGTTTAACAGTCCTACAGATCACAGTGAAACTAGAAAATTCATCTGGAAGGCACTCCGGAGCTTAATGTTGTACTTAAAATAGACCTTCATTCTCTCTCCGCTATTTTTAATGTCAACCACCACTTTTTTTTCTTTCCTACAAATAAGTGGATGTAACAGCATTTTTATTTTACTACTAAAGTGGCAGTTTGGCGTTTAGTTGTTCCACTATCTTTGAAAGCCGATATTTTGCCCAATCTCTGTGAGAAAGAGTTAAACCATGAAAGATGATGCGGTCCTAAAAAAACATTCAAATTATTCTGAAAATAAAATCAGACAATAAAAAATTTCGTGAATAATCCTTAAAATGTAAACTGTGGGGAAATATTATATGTAATCTTTCCCTAGTGTAGTGCTCCTCTGAAAAGTTTAGATATAACCTTGACAATGTTTACCTCTTTTTCTGGTAATAGGAAAGGGTAATTGGCACGGAATTGAGTTGGGTTACTTTCGTAGTCACTTTGGAAAAATATTCCAATCAAATCCGCGGCAATTATCACCTCCTATTACCCGAAAAGAGGGAAACATTGTCAAGGTCATATCTAAACGTTTCATTCTAAGCTAAGAGCATTCTAAGCTGTTTTTTTTTTAAATTATTGCTATTAATAATTCATATTTTATAATCATACATGATTTTTTAAAGAAAAGCAAACTAAATTAGCAAATGATTAAAAAAAATATTGCTTTGGTATCCATAAAGCAAATGTATGGAGATAAAAGCCAAACTATACTGTTACACGTGATATTTTTAATTTGTATTCTATCTTTTGTTATTAATTTACAAAAATAAAGAAACTAACGATAGCTAATGGCGTTCTTCATTCCTTTTCAACTTTAAACGAACTTATTTGAATGGAATTTATCAGCACTCCAGAATATTTTGCTTTGGAGTTTATACTTTTATTGAGGTTTCACACAGTGAGAAATATTAAAGTTGCATGTTTTCTATTATATTAATTCTTTTACTCAGTTTATCAATTGGACTGAATTTAGAACTATGCTTTAAGTTATTTATCTTTACTTTAGCAGAGCAAATTTAAGCTGAGTTAAGCTATAACTAAAACAAAATATAAAATTTTCGAGATAATAAATATGTCTAGCAGTGCATGAATTTCTTACTTTTATTTACTAATTTCACTAGTAAAACTGTTTTACTTATACGTAGCATTGCAAAAGGGTGAAACTAATTATGGCTTCTAAAAATTGTAAAAGTAAACAATTAAAATTTCGAAAAAACAATTGAGAAATTCTGGACAGCTGGTATAATTCTTAACAGAATGTACCAAAAATATTAAATTTATAAGAGGAAGGGAAAGAAGTACTAAGCTATTTTTACTCAATTTTCCGCTTTCGATTTTGGGCGATATTTTTATAATGAAGTAAACCACTAGTCTTAAATCCATTTTTGATTTCACGGGAAAGTAGGGGAGAAAAACATAGCCAATAAAAATCATATTAACATTTTTTGGGATTACAAAAATCAAATGAAAGTAAAGACTTCAGACAAAATGTTTTGACGTTCTATGACAATTTTTAAAAGTTTTCCCGCGATATATTTTGTGTATATAGAATTAACCGAAAAATTTGTAACGAAAAAAAGGAAGATTAATTTGTTACCTTGAAATTCAAACCTGTGAATTGTATTTGAGAAACTTAGAATAGCATATAATATTCTCACCACAAAATTTTTAAGTATTCATACATTTCATTTGAAAATTCAAGCAATATTTGTTTTTCTCCAAGACTTGGACCGATTCAAGGCTTAAGTGGGAAACATCAGAGTACAGCGGTCTATTACAAATTCCAACAAACTTCATTTGGCTGCCAGACTTGACAGTTCATAATAGGTAAGTGTCATCGCTTAATGTTGTGGGAACACATATTTAGTCCCTTGCTTAGAGTAGGATTTTCTAAGTACGGAAATATTCTCTTTGCAAAAGATTTTAACTAATTTTGCTTTAGTGACAAACATGGTTACTTCTTTGAAAAAAAAAATCGACTGCAACTCAGCAAGCAGAGCCAACGAGAGGCAATGTCAGCAAGGGCACGAGGCCGCATCGAAGTATTATAAATTTGATGTTTATTGGGGGAGGGGGTCCAGTGAACAAACAGAAAAGGGGGCAACCTTGACTCTCGGTGGCCCTGATTGCAAGGATAAGTCAGTCATAAGTTGAAGCTTGTCAATGTTCACTTCTTTTCAGAGATGAAACGGGATGAAAATTGGCGTTAATTTCAGTTGGAATACTTTTGCAAAACTGCTACGGAAGAAACCCAAACTGAACTTACCAGGCAACTCTCTTGCCTTGATATACAACTCTTTTCGTTCTCTGATGGACACCTATCCAAGACGCAGCCACTACTGTGGAATAGGAATTAAATAGAACGGAATCCGGTTCTTATTCAAACTCCCTGAATTTTAGAGCCCCTGACTCCATTTCCTTTAACCCAAAATTAGTCCGACTCCAACTCGGGATCATCGACTAAGCATAGTTACAAATTTAGAGAGAAAATTACCAACTCTGAGGATTTTAAAGACCTCGACTCCCGACTTCGATTCTTTTACCCCAAAATTAATCCAACTCCAACTCCGCAGCCCTGTGCGCAACCAGTGTAAAATCGAAAGGATATTTTCTGATTATTCGTTGCGGTATTTCAGCCACAGCCGCAGCGTGAATCCTGCCCAGGACGTGCTGGCAGTGGTGGAACCTACTGGGAAGGTGTACTGGGTTCCGCCAGTCCTGACGCAGACCACTTGTGCCTCCAACGCTGTCAACTACCCCCAAGACGACACCACCTGCAAGGTCACCTTTGGTTCGTGGGCACACGATGGATGGGAGATCGACTTCCAGAATGACGATCACCTTTACATGGCGGAGTTCGCTAACGTCAATCCCAGGTATGTAACGTATTCAACAAACATGACCACGCATTCAAGGAATTAAATTTTAAAAAATAATGAAACCTCAAATTAAAAGGAAATCTAAATGCATGATGTTTCGGTTTTTTGACTGTTGACTGAGCATAAATATCTTGCAAGACTTTTTTTATACAGCCTTTTAAAAATATTCGTTTTCTAACTTTATCTTATGTGGGATAGAGATCTTTATGAATGCATTATAAGTGTCATGGAGTAATTAGAATCATTTCGTAGGTGAATATTACAACTGGGTAACACTGAGCAAATTAATGTTTTTTTCATGAGTTTTGAAGAATGTGAAGACTTATTCAAATGTTATCGAACTACTGTTTCTGAACTTCATTTAATTAGAAGTACACATTTATGTCTTACTAGCGGTACCGGCACGGCTTTGCCCGTGGTATAAGATTAAAAGTTCATTTGTTAAATAATTGGTATAGCAGAAAGAATACTCTATTTTAGTTACAATTTAACTATAATTCCTTAAAAGTATGATATAAAAATAAGCCAAAAGAGAAAATAAGAACAATTTTGTTGCTTACAGAAACCAACAGAAATCTTACCAAAGTTTAAAAGAAGGAGAAAGTTTTCTTTCCTAGCTTTAAAAACAAAACAATACATTTTCCGAAATGAAACACTTTGAAAAGAACGTTGCAATATCGCAATTTATACGATATTTGGTTAATCTGTGCTTTGGGTACTCCTTTCTCTCTAAATGGACGATAGGCGCGCCAAGCGTAGTAACCCTCGCTATTTTGCGTAGTTTCTCTCAGAGCTTTCAACTCCTCGAGACAACACGCAAAAACGCGCCAGTTGGTGACTGTTTGAAAGTGCGCCAAGCAGGGTCCTAAAGCACATTTTCACCGTTAAATAACTCGTTTTAATAAGGCTAGGAGTTTGGATTGCTACGAAAACAAATACATTTTGAAAACTATTAAGGGAAAAAGACGGGGTCGCCAGAGAATTGAAACAGAAAAATACTACGCCTCCTCTGAAAAAATACTACAAATACTACTGTTTCCAAGCATTGCCAAAATCAATATTGCTGAAATGCAAAATCTATGAAAATGAAAAAAAAAAAAAAAATCCGCCAAATCTTTTAATTAAGTCATTAAAATATATTGGAAACAGGGCTGCCAGAAAAATACTACAAAAATCGTACGTTCCTTATTTGGGACGAAAAAATACTACCGTAATATCAAAAATACTACGTCTGGCAACGCTAGAAAAAGAACGAAACAAAAAAAATTTATGAAAACGTAACCATGGTAACAACATGAAAGGTTGATTTCCGTTAAGAAAATAATACATTTCATATCTATTTTCAAACAAATTTTATTCTCGAGCTCAACCATTTTAGAATCGTTTGGCTTGCTTTGCTGAAGATGAGCCTCGAATTTCCGAGATTCTAAAAACAATTATAACAGCTCTTCTAATGCTCGTAGAAACTTCAAACTAACATCATTTTCAGCAAAAAATTTAAGCTTTTGAATGACATAAGACTTGAAAATGTGTATGAAATATTTCTTCCCTATTTTATCGAATTTTCGCTAAGAATTAGAATAGAAAAAGAACTAAATAGAATTTTCGAAAAAACGCTTCGTAGTGCATAACCTTATGCTACAAACTAATTTTGTGATAAATGTCATGAAAATCTATCGAACGGTTGTGGCGCTACGCGCGTAACAGACAGACAGAAAGAAGAAAAGACAGGCAGACAAACCCACCTTCAGCTTTATTATTAGTAGAGACAGAGAAGAGGAGATTTCGAGCAAAAAATTGCAACGGCAGTGAAACATTCTACTTTTGCCAAACTTGTTGTACCTAGTTATAGTGCTCAGCTTACAACTTGCAATTGATATTAGTTAGTTAGGGGGAACCTATAAATTTTCAAAATTGATCAACTTGTGTTGACTTTAAAATATTTTTTGAAGTGTGTTACTAAACTGCACTTTTTGATTTTATTCAAGATACCCCCCCCCCCCGTTGTGTAAATCACGAATGTAGTTTAAAGTGGCTACAGCTGAATATTTGAACACCACACATTTATCCTCATTTACTACCTTTTATACCCGAACAGGTGGGAGTTGATCGAGGAAAATGCGAGGCTGCATCGAAACGTGGAATACTACGAGTGCTGCCCCGAGCCCTACCTGAGTGTTGAGGTGATTCTGCCCCTCAGGAGGCGCCCCCCGCCCGAACTGGAAGCCGCCCGGGTGCCCTGCATCCTTACCACTGCCCTGGCCCTCGCAATTTTCTGGTTGCCACCGGACTCTAACAAAAAACTGCCGTTATTAGGAGCCCTCTTTACGGTCCTCTGCCTGCTAAATGTCTTCGTGGCCTGGAACACCAAACACCCCCTAGCGGTCACTTACGCAGGTGAGAGATTATGGTAATTTAGAGTTAAGATAATGCGTATTGGTTTTCGAGCAAGTATGTATTATATGTATGCATTAGTAGGAATATATATTCGTACCAGTGTTCAAAAAAAAAATCTTTTTCAATATTGTGTATAAATCGAAAAAGCTTTAAAATACATAATATTGTAGGAAAAAATGAGAACTTTTGTGTTGAAAGGTCATAAATCGAAAATTCACGATAAATTCATAGCAGGTAAAATTTTTAATTATATAATTGTAAAATTGATTTTCAATAATTAATAATTTAATGCGTAATTTAATGATTAGATTTAATAATTTTATGCGTAAAAGCTGCAATCATTTACTAAAGTGAAATTTTTCATGGAAATGTAAAACAATTAATTGTTTATTATATATACATAAAAGTTAAAATATTTTATACTTGCAAAAATTGATAATGCTCATTACGAAAAAAAAATTGCTAGAAATGTTTATAGTACGTACGTGTCAAAAACTAATATAAAATGAACAAGAAGTTCTGTCAAGAACTAAACGAGCCTACTTTCCCGTACATCGACATCGGCATTCTAGCATCTAATCAATATTCTCTTGAATATCTGAAACTGAAAATTATGTCAAACATACCTTTATAGCGCTTAAAGCTGATTTCTAAAAGCAAAATATACCCCTCTTATCAGATGAAATGGACACGTAAAAAGTAAATAAACGAGTAAATAAAGTTTTGTCACACCTTTTAAAGAATGTAACTGTTATAGTTCTTCCGTAGAAAAATTTCACAATCGTTTTCAAAAGGAAAAAGTAATAAATAAAATAAAAGTACAAAGAACATCAAAACACATTTTATCAAAGAAAGAAAAAAAACCTCGTTCGTTAATAAAATGTCTCGAATTTTATTTTTAATCCGTTGCCAGTTATTAAATATAAATAAAGAATAAAATGCTCTAGTGAATGAACAATTTTTGTAAACAAAAAAAAAAAAAAATATCGTCTGCCAAAAAAAAAAAGTAATAATAATTAATTAAACAAAAAAAAAAAAAAATAAATAAACAAAAAATCGTCTGCCCAGTCAGTCATTTTTTTCTGAGCCTGCATTTCCGCCATGTTTGCGGAGTCGGAGTCGGAATCAGAGTCCTCACAGAAGATTTTTCAGAAAAGTACTTAACATAAAGTTTTTATCAAAACCGTTTTCTTACAAAGTTAGTTTGAAGGAAATCCGCCTTTAAGTTCAGAATCAACATTCAATTTAAATTTCTCAGTAGGCGCTCATGTTAAAAAATTTTCTGAACGGTTCATCATTGAACGAAAAATGGTTCAAATTGAAAAGTGAAATATGGGAATGAGTCTCTCCGAGATCTTTCGAACAAAAAAATTTTATTGAATTCAGACGGTTCACTTAAAAGTTATTAGGTGGAGAAAGGTTGCTTGAAAGGTTCAATGTTGAATGAAAAAAAGGTTCACATTGAAAATTTAAATACGGTAATGAAGTATCTTGCCGAGATCTTTCGAACAAAAAAAAGTTTGTTTAAATCGGACTATTACCTCAAAAGTTATTAGGGGTGAGAGCTTGTTTGAACGGTTCAATGTTGAACGAAAAATTGTTCAAATCGAAAATGTAGATACGGGAATGAAGTATCCTTGAAAAGATCTTTCGAACAAAAAAAAGTTTATTCAATTCGGACGGTTCACTTAAAAGTTATTAGGTGGGGAAAGGTTGCTTGAAAGGTTCAATGTTGAACGAAAAAAAGGTTCACATTGAAAATTTAAATACGGTAATGAAGTATCCTTGCCGAGATCTTTCGAACAAAAAAAAGTTTGTTTAAATCGGACTATTACCTCAAAAGTTATTAGGGGTGACAGCTTGTTTGAACGGTTCAATGTTGAACGAAAAATTGTTCAAATCGAAAATGTAGATACGGGAATGAAGTATCCTTGAAAAGATCTTTCGAACAAAAAAAAGTTTGTTCAAATCGGACTGTTCATTCAAAAGTTAGTATCGCGGAACCGGTTGTTTGAACGGCTCAAAATTGAACCAAAAATTGTTCAAATCAAAAAATCAAATATGGGAATGAGCTGTACTCGCCGAGATCTTTCCAACAAAAAAAAGTTTATCCAAATCGGAATGTTCATTCAAAAGTTATTAGGGGGGGACAGACAGACCGATAGACCGACCGACAGACCGACAGACCGACACACAAATTCCCCATCTCAATACCCTACTTTCAAATTTTTAATTTTTCGATATTCATTTTACCTCTTTATTTTTTTAACTTGGCGATATTTTTTGGACTTGGCGATATTTTTTTTAACTTGGCGATATTTTTTGGACTTGGCGATATTTTTTAGATGCATTAAGCTACTTTTAATACTTTTTTCGTCTTTCTTTTATTTTTAACGGGAAAGTAGGCTAAAAATGAATCATCAGTAAATTCCACTACATTATTGTTAATATTCATCTTTGGACGAATGAAACCTTTAAAGTCTATAATAATATGACTGAAAAGATATCTATCAATAATTTTCCGAAAAACTTTAATAAGTTCTGTTTCACGGTAAATGTATTGATCGAGATCTTAGTGTTCAAATTTGCTTTACTTTTGTTAACTCTTATTATATGTAAAATTTAAGTTAAAAACCCGTTATTTCTTTAGAAACGAATGAATTGCGGTAAAGCACCTTTTATACGTTTTTGAAGGGACTGTATGGAAAAAATGTACAAATAGAAAAAACGTTTAATAGGAGTGCGTTAATATGTATTGGGACTCTGACGGGACGGGTAAAAAAAAACTGTATCAATGTCAGAAAAGTATTAAAGAGAAACGTATAAACGGTGCTTCACTGCAATTGTAAAAAGTCTGTCGTATCTAACAATAGCCTAAAACATATTGGATGTAACATTAAAGAAAAGGTTAGGAAGGGTAATGTAAAAACAGGATAGCTTAATTGATTATTAGTACTCACCAGCAGTAGCGAGGCGTGACTTCAAGCGTCAGTCATCGCTAACTTTCAGGTCCCTAAAGAAATATACCAGACCATATGTTTCGCTCAGACGTGTTTGTGATAAGAAATTTCTGACAATTTTGGGCTGCCGTTTCCGAAATTTAATTTTTCAGTTTTCGAAAATTTTATTTCCGTTAAAGCAGGAAATTCTCCTCACACAATAAATGAAGTACACTTTGAAATGATAAAAATCATTCATGTTGTTTTTATGAGTTTTAAAACTAAATAGTAATTAAAAAATTCAACTAACCTTGTAAAAATCTTGGTTCACATATGCTTCTTTTTCAATTTGAAAAGTTCAAGCTTGCTGAAATGCAAAGCTCGAACGGCAACGAGCACTACTTTTTATGAAAAACATTTATTATTGAAACTAAAAAGAGAGAGTAAAAAAACAAAACCACGCACACATATATTCGTTTTTGAAAGTTCGATGAAGTTCCAAAACACAAAAGGTAACAGTGTTTTCCCCATGCAAAACTACCGTTGCAAACAATATTGTCTTCGACCCGTCGAGCTCATATAGGCGCCATCGTAAGATAACAATATTTTTCTAACCGCAACCCCTTTTTTTGGAAAATGTGACGCACCGAATTGAAAAAAAAAAATAAATAAAAAAGAATGAACGAAACAGGAGAAAAAAATCTCTACCCCTCCCCATCCAACCCCCACGATCCGCCAAAACTGAGTACCAGTAAAAACAAAATTTCCGCGGGTCATCGCCGATGAGTCTTACTACATCTAAGGGAAGCTGTGAAAGAATCTGATTGGCTGAAATGGCTGACAAGTGAAAAAACTTGCGCGCGCACACACAAAACCGATGCGATATCTGTAGCGATGAGTGAAGGTCACGCCTAATCGTTTACTCAACAGATGGCACCACTAAAATAAAATTATTTGGAATATTAAATGATCCGAAAAAATAATCTGAAAATAAAATTTTAAAAACTTTAATTCTTCCAGTGCAAAACGAGGTTTGCCTTCAGGTCATCGGCGAATCGTTCGATGACTTGAGGCCTCGCTACTGCTCACCAGGTCTGTGGGAAAAGTTTTGGAAATAATATTTTTCAATACAAAAATTGAGCGCATATTAATGACGAAGAAGTTAAAACCTTTGTCGCTGGAAGACGTGTTTCGATTAAGTAGAGAGAGAATAAATTTCATCCAATAATAAGGAGACTATCGCTTAGATGGTAAAAAATAGAGGTTGATTTGGGAAGGCGTTCTTGATGTTAAAAATTTAGTCGCTCCTTTCTTTTCGTCACAGTGTCATTCATCCAGGCAACAATGTACATTGTGGTCACTGTGTTGTTCCTCCAACTGCTACTGATCAGCAAACTGTGCAGCCTGGAGGGCCCCACTCGGCCCCCGCCGGCTATCATACAACTGCTGAATGGGCCCCTTGGAAAGTGGGCCTGCCTGCGGTGGCCCCTCTCCGACGACAACCTGCCCCTGGACAGGATCCAACTGAAGGAAGATTCGGCAATTCAAGACAGCACGCCATCCATAAGGGAAGAGTGGATGCTGTTCGCCGCCGCTTTGGATAAGCTTTTCTTCCTGGTGATGACACTGGTCACAGTGTTGATTCATCACTTATGAAGTGTCACTGTCTCTGAAATGTGTTTGTTTATTTCATTTTACGTAATAAAATTTACTGTTGAAAAGATGAGTGAATTCTTTGTGCCTTGTAGGCAGGACACCTGTCGTACTCTGCCGTCATAAAAAAGGAAGCCCTGAAGAGATACTTTGCGTCTCAGGCAGGAAGTAGCTATGTGGTTGCGTAAAACCCTAAAAAATACATGGTACTGCTTTCTGGATTCGGAAATTTGTTTCTCTAGTCAGAAATACTCCTAGAAAGTCCTGAATGATAGGATGCAGAGTAATAAAATGACCACATATATTATTTTTAATATGATTCACTGCGCATAAAATTTTTAGTTTGTCGCAACGTTGCTCAAATTTACAGTATGCAGAGATATTTCTGGATTTTTTTTTTCTCCCAAGGCTTGAATATAGTCCTAGATCGTTTTGAAAGAGGGACATTCATTTCAGAGAAGTGAATGTATACAAACAATAAAGACCATTTAGAGACCAATTACATTTTTAAAACTTTTAAGGATGAGATGAAAGGAGGGAGAGACACACACACAAAAAAAATGTAGTATTTTGATTTTTTAATCTATAAAATGTTTCAGATTATGAATTTAAAAAAATTAAGACGCATTCAACTGTAATATTTTGAAAATTCATTTTTTTTTTCATTTCTGAGGTGATAAATTTTAACTGAAGCTAGAAAGTGCGTTTGTTGTGGAGTTGAAAATATCTATGACAAAAAATTATACTAAACAATTGAGCCGGTGGTAATTAACTTGTCAGCAGTCAGTGGTTCATATTAATCGTGATAATTTGAAACATGTTTTGAAATCAAGATTTCTTGCTGTGAAATCTGTTGTTCAAGTTAAAAACCAAAGTCTAAGCGGCGGATGATGTACACTGGATCTCTTGGGACGACAGCAAAATACGCCTACGTGTTGGATTTCGCAGAAAGCAACGAAGTATGGTGGAAATGGTTGTTTATCTCTCTCTGGGCTGGGAGCAAAAAAAAAAAAAAATCTTGATGCTCTCCGCCTCCATCGTCGATTGCGTAATCTTGGCAAAAATCCTGCAGACTTGAGAAATGATCAA
Source organism: Uloborus plumipes (assembly GCA_038373865.1). Taxonomy (NCBI): domain Eukaryota; kingdom Metazoa; phylum Arthropoda; class Arachnida; order Araneae; family Uloboridae; genus Uloborus; species Uloborus plumipes. The sequence continues at coordinate 22,854 of JAXGGA010015971.1, forward strand.
CAGAAAACCCGCTTTTACGCATTTCTTACATACGGCGGCAACTTACGCAAATAAGTCGTGTTTATAAATTTTAATGCTGCAGGTTTTCATGGGGAGACAGGACACTTTTCGAATTCGTGTTCGGAAGGAAAACTAAACCTGACCCCACCCCCCTTTCCCTTCTTAAAAAAAAAATCAACCAAAAAAAAAGTTTGCCACCCTTTTTTATATATGTGCAAAAGACCAGGGCCTGATCACTATGGTGTAAGACTCTACAATGTTAAAACTACAGGTTGCACAAGGCACTTTAGGGTTAAACTTTGTAGTAAAAGCGCCCCCCCCCTTAGGGGTGCCAGTTGACACCCTATGGCACTCTTGAAGGTAGCATTTGGTTTCATGTGGCACCCTATGGGTGTCTTATGGCACCCTATGGGTGACCCATGGCACCCTACGGAGTCAAATGGCACCTTCAAGGTGCCACAGAGAGTCAAAGTGTTACCCTTCAGGGGGTGCCCAACAGCAAACCCAATAGGGTAGTTTTAGTAGTGTAGCCCAACACTTTATTGGGATCCTCTGAATTCAAACCTTATAAACACAAAAATTCTAGAAAAATCAGCAATGACACCTTGATATTAACATTACTTCAGGTTTGTACCTATATTACTAAAAAAAATCACATAAGAGCACAATTTATAGTTCGTAGTAGTTCCTAGTAGTAGTATATAGTACATCGCTTGTGTTTGAATTTCGTTCGATTGAGTTTAATGTTTCTTTCCTTCTCTCTTTCTTTCTATTTGATTCATTAAGGTTCTTCTAAGAAGCATAGCACAAAAATTTTCCTGTTTGATTTCTGACAAAACAGCAGTTTTTCACTTAAAAAGTAATTGCACAGCTGTAATCTCTGATGTAGAACATTCTACTGATACACTTTTACATCTGTTGCCAATCTAAAATTGCTAAATACAAATTAGTATTTCTTAACAGATATTGAAGCTAACAGATGTTGAAAGCAAAATCGTAGCGGTAATAATGGAAAAAGAAATGTTAGCCAAAATGAAAAAAAAAACTGTAAATCATAAGATAAAATCAGAACCAGCGATCAAAAATCCATTACAAATGTATCAGAAAAAAATATAAAATAAGTGAAAAATACAAGGAGGAAACCAACAGTTTAAAATACCATTGCTTCACCCTTAAAGCATGCCAAAAAAAAAAGAGAAAAAAAGGCGCAAATTGACCACTAATAAAAATTAATAAATAGATACAATGCCAAGGAACCTTTGTTTTCTTTTTCTTTTAATGTTAGTTACGGTAGGCTCTAATTAACTCAAAAAATTCAAACTAAGTTCATCTTACGCAAATAAATTAACAGAAAGAAAAACGTTTGATTGGTTTTGAAATAAAACTCGTGCACAGATTTTTTGCTTTTAACGCTGGAAATTTATGCCAAAATAGCGCATAAAATTGGAATAAAAAAAGAACGAAGTGGAAATAAAGATATATTGCTTTTTTCTAAGTACATTTACACACCCCGTTTTGTTTAAAAAGAAAATATAAATGTTGGCCTTTTCATACTGTTATTTAACTTCTGATTTTCCTTCCATAGCTACCATTCTCAATAACGTAAATACAGTTCTTCAGAACCAGACTAAGGTAAGACCATTTTCGTCACTTTTCAGTAGCGAGCGAAAAGGATGGCTGGATGCATGAAAAAGATAAGATGCAGCAAAAAAGTGAAAATCGCCATTTTTGGTTTTACGTCGTTCTGCTTCTGAGGTACAGAATATATGGTCAAGGGGCAGTGCAAGACATTGAACCCCCTCCCCTCACCCTTTCTTATCGATTTGACATTAAAAGCGTACAAACCCAAAGCTAAGACCTTCTATAAATAACCATTTCAAAATTTGCTACAGTCGAGCCCGCTTATTAGAATATCAGATAAAAGAATATCCCGCTTAATGTAATACATTTTCAATGAACCAAACCATTGTAATGTATTATTTTCATCGCGGATAATGGACTATCCTGCTTATTAGAATATTTTTTGCGGCAAAATGGCTACTCTATTCAGCGGGTTCGACTGTACAAGTTATTTTTACACTGCTACAAAGTAACTTTTTTTTTTTTAATACACTAAAAATGTTTTTGAGTCGTTACCTCTCAAAAGAACCACGATAAAATCGAAAGTTTTCATCAACGACTTCCCCACTAAAGGTGTAAACATTTTTCAAGGTCTATCGCAGAAAAATAACTACATCACAAATCCCAGTTGCCCAAAAAATCAAAAGATAAACTTTGCAGAAAAAATAATCGCCTCTTAAAAAGTCATAAATTGCGTTTTTTTAGACTAAACACCCATTTCTCTTCAACCCACAGAGAACTGGGTTAAACTGCGGTCGGTCGTAAAAAATACCGTGCTTTCGTCGAAGAGCTCTCGAGTTTAGTAAATACAAGGTTCGAGCGGGAAAATAAACAGGGCAGCGTTCGAAACATGTGCTCGTTCGAAAAATCGAAAGAAGTATCCTCGTTTCCGGTCACGGATTCAATCTTTTTCCTTTTCTACCTTTTTCTTCAGTTATGGCTTTCAGCCAGATGTGTTGAAGTGAAAATATTTGTGAGCTGTTAAATTTTTATGTTGTTCAATGAGGAGGGCATTTGTTTTTTCCTTCTTGTCACAGAGACCCTTGCCATTTGGGTTACAATTTCCGAGTCAAACTGTTTGAAAACGATCAATGCTACTTAGATACAGGGTAGGGGATACTGGGGACGGTTGTGACAGTCGTCATATTAGCTAAACCATAAGTAATACCTAGTTGAAGCAAAGAGAGAGAGAGTATCAGCATGTTTGTCTGAATGTGTGTCAAAGCATTGCGGTAGCCATCGAGCGACATTAACGCTAGCAGAGGGGTTGGTTACTTTTTAACAGTCGAAAGTAAGTTTTTTGGTTCGATTTATTTTAGTAATTCCTGTTGAATGGGTACAGATGGAAAAATGAAAGTTTTCTCCCGTTAGTAGTGAACCTTAATAGAGAAATAGCAGTGATTACTTTTTATGTAGGCTATTTTGTATTTCCATGGCGATTGCTGTTTTCAAAAGTAGTGGGTTGGGATCGATTGTGACAAATTGCGTGGGAACGGTTGTGACACGAGTAAAACATGTTTTTATCATATTTGATGCCCATAATACGCTTGAAGAAGACAGAAATAGGGCAGTGTGACCTAATGAAATATAAAGAAGCTTATAAAGAAGTGAAACTTTTTTTTCTTTCGGACAGCTTTGGAAATGAAACGTTAATCGTAAGTCTTTGCTACGAAACATTCATTCGTAAACGTGATGGAGTCGGCCGGCGCTGTCACAAGGAAAACAACGTGTGCCTAGGTTATATTGCTCATAATAAAGTGCTTTTGAACTTACATATAAGCTGAAAGCAGACATGAGAGTAAAATGGCTACTGAGAAATGGTTTCGTTCATTTATGAAGGAAATTTTTCACGTCTGTTCGTATAGCTCATGCAACTAGCCTTTCAAGAGTAACAAGCTTCAATAAAACAAATAAATGTGGAATCTTTCTTTGAGACTTGAGAATTGTTATGAACAGACACGGCTATGACACACAGGATGTGCATAATGTTGCCAAAACAGACGTTACGAAATTCCAAAAACCTGATATTGTTGCAAAACTTGGTATAAGGCTACTTCAACTGAACGAGGCACATTGTTAAGTGTTAAACTTTCCCAGATGAAGGTTATGTTGAATTACGTTTAATATTACTTAAAATTAAAAGTGATCAGGACTGTTTTGCTGTATTTTTGAACTTGTCACAACCGACCCCAAACACTGTCACAACCTCCCCTGGGGTGGGGTCGGTTGTGACATGTTTTCCTTTTTTGTTTAATTTGGTCCTGTGGGTTAACTATTGTACTTAGAAAGAAAATTTTAGTACTTATAAGCAGGAAAATGTACGCTTTAGCATAAAAACAACTTTAAACCAGCTCACAAAGGGATCTATGGGAAGCAAATAAAAATTGTCACAACCGTCCCCAGTCTCCCCTAACCTCGACAACTCGACACTCCGACGGACACGAAAATGTGTCGAGTTAAGCGGGTGTCAACTTACCAAGGTTCCATAATTTCCACTCTTAAAGTATTTTCTGTATTGGGTCATTTTCAAAATTTGCTTACATTTGCTGTCCGGAGGTTAAAAAGACGATTTTGAAGCATAACTTATATTTTAAATTCAATGCGAATAATTATTTTCTGCAAGAAATACCCCCAAAAAAATTCTATCACTCAACAAATTATTGAAATTTATTTATTTATTTTTATATAAGTCTTCAAAAATGAGAATCAAGGCAAAAACGCTTGTCCATTTTCAATTTTCGCAAGTTCAACTATTTTTTTCTTATACTTAATGGTCAAAAAAAGTAAATGCGACATATTATTTTTATATATTGACTATTAGTATATGGTATTCATGATAAATATTGACAATAGTAATTTTATTTCAATAAGAAATGTATGAATATATTTTGTCCGGAAATTCTTGTCAAGTCCGTTACCCTAAGATTATTTTAGCTAAAAAAGGTATTTATTGAAGTCAAAAGATGGTAACACGTATTCAGTTAACTTAACAAATTAGTGACGTAACTATTTTGTACCATTTTGTTTCCCTGAGTCGAGAAGTATTGCTGTGGCGTTTCGCACAAAATTTTTTCCAGGTGCGTATTTTTATTCTTTGTCAAGTCCGTTACCAAAGATTTTAGTATTAATTTTTACTTTTTCTAAACTTTTACCCCTAAATATTGTCCGTTATACAACTCTAAGAAAATGCATATTGTAGTTCAATTTTTAAATTCGACAACCTAGCCATAATTTGACATTTTGGTTGAAATGTCAAGTCCGTTACTGGTCAAATCCGTTACCAAATGTCAAATCCGTTAC
>JAXGGA010015972.1:0-27773 GCA_038373865.1 Uloborus plumipes
AAAATTTTATTTTTATGAAATATTTTTCCTTTTTTAAAAAAGGGGATTTTTTTTCCCCTTGTTTTACTTTTTTTGCTTTTTCCCCAAATTTAAATTTTATCAGCTATAAAAAACTTTTAAAAATTACTTTTTTTTACTGATATTTACCTAGAAAAATTTTAGTTATCGCTAGCCTCAATTAGTTTTTTAAAAACAAAAAATTCCCCTTTCGCCATTTAAAAAAAACGCTTGATAAAAACAGAACATAAAAAGAATGACACAAAATGAATGCAACACTCCTAAAAGTGGGGTTTTATAAAACCTAACAATTTATTTTTCATCTACATCAATAGGTACATTCAGGGCCTGATTAACGCATGGCCCTACAGTTCCGTGGACCTGGGCACCAAAATAGGGTAAATTTCTTTCTTCTCTTTTTGGGAACAATTACTCTGAAAATTAGCAGATTTTCTTGTGAGAGGGGCACCATCTTGGCTTAATCGGGCCTTGGGTACATCAAATTCATAGTATTAATCTATTCCCTTTCATCTTCAAAGTGGGATTTTCTAAAATTCCTAAGACATCATCAAACTTGATATACGATATGTCATTTTCTTTTACTACAAAGTTTTTCCCACTGTCATCAATTGACCTCAGGAACATGACTTTAATTTCCCCATCTTCCTCTACACTACTTAGGGCAATTCCAATATATTTATAACATGACTTTATTTTTCTCCCTCCAATTATTTGAATTAATAAATACCTGCCAGTTGTGATTCTGTTCACGGATGGTTCCTCTATATGTGTTGGTTTAGCAATAGTTGAATTTCAACTCTGCATCACTACCCTCGAAAGAATCAATGCTACTGCATGAAGAATAGACTTCAGATACCTTTAATTTTTTCTTTGTTTGCAGTAATCTCAAATTGTTTGCTACTTTTTCTTTAGTCCCATGCAGAAAGAATTTGTTGGGGCTGTAACATCTGCGAAATCCTCGGTTGCCTTCTATCCCACAGAAGCAACTGAGATCCCTATATCATAAATATTCTTCTGTTTCAACAATCAGTTGACGTAGACGCCTTGTTCCTTTGAGAACAGGAATATTTTTGGGAAGTGTTTTAAAAACAGCTGCAATTTCTTCTTCTGTAATAATATACAATTTTATTTTTGTAGACTTACTTACAAAATGAATAAATCTGTACACATCTGACATATTTGTGCCGCAAGATATAATTCCATCAGCTATTTGCTTTAGAGTTCCGCCTATGCCATCAGCTGCCCCTTTATCGTGTCCTGATTCAAAAAAAGACCATGTTCCTCGTCTAAATTCGTAGTATAAAATTTTCTTACTAAATAAGTAAAAATTATCTTTTTATTTATATTGTGTGGAGGGACCGTCGGAAAAAAGGTGTATTGTATCAATATTGGGCTCTATTTCTTTTAATTAGTTTCATAATGGGTGCTAAATGCTCCCATATTGCACCAGGATCATGTTTATTGCAAGAGGATATAGTGCAAAAAGATATTGGTTTTTTTGCAATACCACAGTAGAATACTCCAGTATGCAAAGTAATCTGATTTTGCGAAGCTCCATAATGAAGTGCTTGAATTTCTTCAGCCAATTTTACATTATAATTTTCGCTAATATCTATATGTAAAGCAGCTTCATTATTTTGCAGATTGTCAATAAAACCTCTATAAGCTTTATATTGCTCTCGAATGTTGTGGACATGTTTCTTAAACTCGACTATTTCAGCTTGGAATTTGTTCACAAACACAGAAATTGGAGTAGTCATCTTTTCCTTTGAAACTTTTTCCACAGTTTTGGTTTTCTTATTTTTTTCTTAAGACTCATTTTGGTAAACCCACTCATACCATTCAACTAAAGTTTCAGAGTTTGTAATATTTAGAGGAACACATTTTTTATCACAAGATGGACATTCCGTATACATGCAGTCTTTTGAGTCCAAGCTGCACACTGTCATCTCTATAAGGCTGTCATTATTATCTGTTTCTAAAATTTCCATTCTCTTAAGAGCGTTTAGCCTACTTTGAATTTAATATTGGAATATAATTTACACAAACACGTATTTTGGGTCTCAATAGAAGGGGCTATTACATAAAATGGGCAGCTTGCAGCAAAAGAATAAGAGCATCTTCCACTTTCATTAAGAAATTTTTCATGGTGTCTAGTAAGTACCTCTTTTGTTTTTTTTTCTGAATGTTTTGTAACGGTTTCTTTTTTCCCAGCTATTACCCTGCTCACATCATCTCGTAAAAAGGAATCTGGAACACTTTCATTTATTACTAAACACTTCCTTTTCTAAATGGCTCTTCGAATTCTAGATTTCTCTCATAATCCTATATACTTCTTAATCACTTTACTTGTCACAATATTTTTTAAGATGGATTTTTTCATTCTTTCTTGCAAATTTTGGTATTGTGTTGACATTGAATATGTTAGGGAGTTATATTTCAATAGTTGTCTTGAAACTTTTTGAGTTATGGGTGGTTTTTTCCAAGGAAATTTGCTCTCGTAAATTGTCTAGTTTTTGAACGTGGAGTCAAAGTAATGGCTTCATTTTTGTCTGCTATGCTCTTTCTATATACTTGTTTTCTTAATCTTCTACTTTTTTGTGTTATTTTTTTTTTATTTCCTATTTTAAGATGTAAATTATCTTTATAAAACTTCATTCTGTTTTGTTTACTTTTCTTCCTTCCACTGCAACTGCACCTATTTATGTCTTCATTGGGTAAAATAATTAATGCAGATTCAAGCCTCCCCCCTCCCCTTGTTTTGCTTTATTTGTACGCCATTTTCTTCTATTTAGTCGAATTTCCCTAGTAGACATATCAGACTTTAATCGTTTTGTTGCATGATAGATATCTATCACGTGCTTTTGTTTCAACTCTTCATCCTTATTTTTATTTACTTTCCTTCGTTCTCTATAATGACGCTGCTTTTCAGCAGCTGTTAGTGCCATTATCTGCAAGAAAAGAGGCAAATTTACTAAAAATCTCATTCTTACAGGTTAAAGAAATTTATATTAAGTCAAAAACCTGCTTCTTGTTTTAAAAACAACACCCTTCTTAGAATTAAAACAAAAATACTAGTGCTCTTTCCCATTGAAATATATTTCCCAAGTGCCAAAACTGAACTCATTTAATGATAATTTGAAAAGAGATTTAAAATTCCTACAATAGAAATCAAAATAGAGTCTAAGAGAAGAAAAATTTGCTTTAAGTCCTCCTTTGCTTTGTTTATATGTAACCAAAGAAAAATTTGCAAGCTCTAAATTTAATATACTTTTCAAACAGGCACGTGTGGTGACCAAGAGAGTGCCGAAGCAACTGTAATGTCTAATTATTTTCATAGGGGTGTTGATATTTTATAATATTCGTTTGTTTGTCTGTGTGTGTAGTATATCTGTTTGCTAAGCTATGTGTGTTCATTCTAATGACTCATTTTGAATAGAACATTATTTATGTATAAAACACAAAAAGGACATACACAATAATTCTGATTAATTAAAAAAAACATTAGAAATATACAAGTTAAACACAAGTTAAGAAAACATATAATTGAATGTGGTGTCGAAAATATGTACCTTGTTAAAATACAACAAGGGAAAAGTTTAGAGGCTTTAGAAACAGGAAATGCATTTAGTTAAATATTTAAATAAATAAATAGATAAATAAATTCCATACTTCTTTCATTCGTGGCAAAATGCTCAATAACAGAATTGACAAACGTGTTTCTCTCTTTCAGAGTATATTCAACAAGTCAGATTCTATTGAAATGAGTCCAAAATTGGAAAGCCGCTTTTGTCCTGTCTTTCGAGACAGGAAAAAATACTTAATACTTCAAAACAGTGTGATATCAATTGTGTGATTAATATTAATTGTGATTTTAGATCTATATCAACTGATATTCAAAACTAATCTATAAATTTCAAACCTCTTAAGTAAAAGGTAAGATGGTCGCTACATTAAGTTTTTATTCGTTTTAATGCAGAAAACGATCTTTCAACTGTTGAAGTGGATACTGGAATAACACTTAAAACTGAAGCCAATAAGTTGAGTTGGGACATTGATTTTCCAAGTGATGTAGTCGCTAACATTTTCAACAGTTGTTGAGGGGACTTACCGAAGAATTCTTTTGACCGATACGCCCACGATTAATTTATTTTTTAACCTTATCTCGTCAAAATAGCGACCATAATTTTCCATTAAGCTTTGAAAACCATCTGTTGGGAAATTGAGGGTGTAAGAGTAATACTTGGAAGAATCCAGTAAACACAGAAATGTAAGTTTTCCATAATCTTGAAATCTGGTATTCATTTGTTGCTCAATATTGTCGAAAACTTCGTAGTAGCTTATAGTACAACAAACAGTCACCAGTTTCCCTCGCACTCCGAAAGTTATCTGTCCAACTTGCTTCATACCTTTACCTGCTATCACATTTGGCGGCTTGTGCACGGTTGTGCAACCAGTTTCATCGCAGTTAAAAATTCGATGTGGTTCAGATTTGTAACGTTGATATATATCCGATAACTTATCGTAAAAGAGATCAATATTTGTTTTGTTAAAACTGGTTGCCCTAGACAAACTAGTTGATTCCAGAGCTTGAATAGAAAGTGATGGGTTCCGCTTCATAAAGCCATACAGCCAATCTGGTCCAGCTTAAAAATTTTCTGTCCAATTAGTTGGCATGGAAAGCTTTAAGGTATTTGCATATTGGTATGCCAATTTTCTCGCTTCTACTGTTAAGCCATGCTGCATTTTTGATGCTGTAAGTAAGCAGTTCACTAAAGAGATTTCTTGTTCAGAAGTGAACACTTGGTTTGGAACACGTCTTGAATTGCAAGAGTTCTGGTTCATCTGCAGCTATTTTTTTCTTGGCTGTAGCTAAGTGCCTGAACAAAGTAGATTTCTTGATGTTGTATTTTTCAGCAGCCACTCTTATAGTCACACTATCGTCCAAAATTTCTTTTATAGCAGTTTTCATTACCTCATCAGATGTTCTTTCTCTGTTGGTTTTTCTCTCTTTTACTCGAGGCATCTAAAATATTAAGACAATATCAGTAAATCAAATTTTTCCAAAACAAATTTGCTTATCAGTTTGCGAAGACTTATTTATAAGAATGCATGCAAACTTAAATGTAGGTCTATCTTTAATCAGTCTGTAAATCCATCTCAAAATTTTTAGATTATTTATTAGCTCAGTCTTACAGCAAATGATAAAATTTGTTTTGCAAAAGTAAGTATACTGATGGTTTTAGTTATATTTAACACAGGAATAGTGCTATGATCTTGCCAAGTAGGTTTTTGAGAAAAGGATGTAACTTAAGTCATAGTAATAAGTAAAAGAAAGGAAAGAATCTAAAACATTAAATTACTTGAACACAAAATGATACATAATAAGCTTCTGGTTCAATAAAAGTTGTTTTAATAAATTTCATATTTAACACTAAGGGGTCTAATGGGACATGTCCCATTAGACCCCAAAAGCAGTGTCTTATTGGACCCCATTACATTTTAAGTTATATTTAGTCCTTTTGTTAGTTAACTGTTATACCAAACAGAACAAAAGTGATTGCAAATGAACTATATTAAATTAATGCTTTAAAATAACAACTGTTATTGTTCAAAACCAAGTTAAAAGCCAATCAAATCAATTATTTACAAAACATGAAAAGTCACTCACCTTGATACTAAGAAATGTCTTGTCCCTTGAATTTCAAACAGCTAATAGAAAAAAAATGGCTGAATGCATGAATGTGTGTAGTACTTATGCTGCCACCTATGGATAAAATTCTGAACTCTTAACTCAGTTATTTCAATAGAAAATTGACTTGTCCCATTAGCCCCAATGTCAAATTTGTCCCCAGTTTCCCCTAACACAGGAGACAAATATTAGGGGACACATGATTTTCTGTCACAACATGAAATTAAATTTGAAATGTTATTTTAAAAACATGTTAGTATAATATTATGTTTACAACAAGTTGAAAAGAAAAAGAAGCATATTTTTAAAAAATTAATAACATGAAAAAAATAAGGTTAAAAATGAAAAAGTGCTGTTGGGACATGGCTTTTTTAAAGAACACAATTTCAATAATCTAATATAAAAAGTTAAAAATGTACTTTTTATAAAATTTCTAGTTATGTACTAAAAAAAATATGTCTGACCTATCATTTTTAATGTTTAAATTTAACTTAAATAGGAATAAAATTTGGGTCAGTATTACAACTTAAAAGTCTTGGACACCAAATGTTGCATTAATTTCGGAATGACCCATAATCGAATGGTGTGTTCTTTTAGCACAGGATTGTAATTAGACGACAGGTTGACCAGTGTTCTTAGAAATTTCCCCGGTTTTCTGTCTCGATTTGCTCATTATGCCCACGAAATGGCAAGCTTTGCTTGGCCAAAAAGAAAGTGATATCTAGCAATCGACATAAAATGTCTCTCCATTTTTTCCTTTCTCCTTCCATAACTACTTACTGAGCAGAGTCGATGGTTTTGTTTTGTAAAAAGCCGGCTGCCAAAGTTTTCCAGATTTGTAAGATGGAACCCAGATCCTTCATGGTTAGCACTTAGGGGTTTAGTTTCCACCAAGAGTTTAAACCTGTGATGAATTTAGATGAGTTCGAATCTTTTTCGTCCCTGGCAAAAAGTTTGCAGCTGAAACAAAACTATCAGTTTTCGTTTTTAGCTGTGTGAATCTTTCTTCATATGATTCATAAGAACTGTACTCAAGGTCAAATTCTTCTTGAGAACATTCCGAATCATTCGCTAATCTTCCAAAAATGTGTTAAATGTCAAAATTATGTTCGCAGATCTTTTAAAATAATCTTAAAGGTAAATTTTACCGACCTTCCGCTTCATCTTGGGCGCTTGCAATAGTGTCGTTGTTGTGAAAAGAATATTCGAAAAAAGAAATCATTTTTTAAAAAGTATTATATTAGAATTAACTATTTACATATCAGCTATTTACAACTCAAACTGCAACAAAAACAAAGATATTTTTGCAGGAGAATAAACCATAAATTTTCGTCAAAAATTTTCTCCGCTGGGGAGATGCTTATAAAACCATTTTGTATTCAGCTGGCAGGTTTTACCCTTTGGGTTTTTCCCAGTTATCTCTACTGACTCAAAAGGTCCATCCAAACCCAGATAATATAGACGAACACGCGAACGCCGTTCGCAGAAAACTTTCGAAGTTTGCAGAAAATGTTTGCATTTTGTTAAAAAAGTTATAAATTTAGGAAGTTTTCTATCTGAAATATGTCTTGATTTTGTTCATTGTGGTGCAGTAGCTTGTTACATACGAAACTGACACATTCATTAATCATGACGGATTGACAACCAACCTAATGGTAGAACCTGCACTTCATACAACTTGATATTTTTGTTGTTGGTAGCACTTTAGGATTCAGAAGCCCCCCCCCCCCCTTTTTTTGCAGAAAATTTTAAAGAAATTATTTAAGTTTGCAGACAGTTTTACATTTTATCTAAGTCTGGGTCCATCCAAGTTTTGATACAGTTCACTATCTCTTCTAATAATTTGCATTTGTATTTCATCTGGTAATGGGACTGGCCAATCTCCTACATCAGAATGTTGATTCATATCATCTAATGAATCCAAGTCTGTATCAACAACAGCATTTTGCTGTGTTTGTACTAACAGAGCTATTACAGTGACACAATCATTTTCATCTTTTCTGGTATCAATTGAAGGACTCTCATCTTGGCTTCATTGAGAAGGCATTTTTGGGGTGCATTTCGAAATAGGAGCTATTACTTCAACACTATTCCTTCTTTCATAAGTTACTGCTTCTGATGTTAATTCATATGCTTCTGAGATTGAGTCGGATCCATAAAATAAATCATCAATATAAAAAGATTTGCTCAGCATCTTAAAAGTAAGGGGATTTGTCTTGTTATATTAAGCTTCACTTCACACTCTCCAGGGTCCCCCGTACCTACCACAGCTTCGTGGTTTAACCGGGATAGGGCCCTGAAGAGCGCTCTGTTCTTAATTTTGAACCAGAACCTAGGGTCGAGCAAACCCTAGGGCCCAGCACCCCCAGAGGTATCGTTTCACTTGGAGGACTTTGTGACCACGACATTTTTAACGCCTCCCAGCCACCATTAATCAAGGCGGTGGATCTTTGATCGGCTGGGTTTCGAACCCGGGTCCCTCCGGACACGAGTCCGATGCCTTACCGATCGGGCCACCACGGCCCTGTTATATTAAGCTACATGCGTTATTGCAGCATTTAAAAGAAATGGAAATTTCGTAAGAAATCACATCTTTCTCAAAATCACGATCTCGATAACGCGAGAACCTTAAATAATTTCTATCATGTTCATGAATTTTTATTTGTAAAAAAAGCCTTTTCACAGTCAGTGAAGAAATGAGGAAAGCAATTTTATGACTACGAAACTTAAGGATCACCGAAACGCCGCACTCGGAAAAAGCGGCGCACAAAAAGAGGAAGATATCGTAAATGCCGCACCCCGTCCAATCGCTGCGCTAGCAATGATGAGTACAGAGTATGGTTATGTGATGTAAAAAGGACTGCTTATGTGGTTGCAACAATAAGAAAAACATTTGCAAATTTACATTTATAGCAACATTAAAATATTTACAACACTTATCAACACACAAAACAAATCTAAACAAAAAACATTTTCAAAAGTATACACTACAGCACGCTTTTTAGCGGGTCGCATCCGCTCTTTTTAACCCAAAAAGTTATTAAAAACCGTTCAAAATCGCTGGATTCCGCATCCAAATGGAAGAGCGAAAGAATTTCATCTTCCAACTCAATATTGTTTTCATTCGATTCAGATTCATCATCTGATATATACTCGATGATTTCCAGCACATTTCCTGCCATTATTCCCGCTTGTGCGAACCCTCCTTTAATGGTGTTCGACGAAACTTCTTGCCACGCTATCGAGACCCATTTTGCTACTTCTGCGTACGACGCCCTCTTCAAGTTTCCGGCTTTCGTATAAGACGCATTGGCAGCCATCCAACTCTCCCACTGCTTTCGCACATGGCATTTAAAGTTGCGGTTGACTGTTAAATCTAAGGGCTGTAGGAGCTTCGTTAATTCTCCTGGGATAACAGCAAGCAAGGCAGAAGCCTGCTTCGCGTGTTCTTTCACTGATTCCATTAGATGAGATTTAAAGGAATCAAAAATGAGCAGTCCCTTGGGTTCAAAAAAGCCCCGCTTGCGCCACACTTCCGTTATCCAGTGCAACATAACGTTTTCGTTCATCCAGCCTTTTTCGTTGCACTGGATAACCACATCCTTTGGGAAGTTTTCTTTAGGAATAGTCTTCCGCTTGAAAATAATTAGCGAATTTAACTTCGTCCCATCGGCTGCACACGCGAGCACACAAGTAAATTAGGACTTTTCATGTCCGGTCGTGACAACTCCCACAGATTTTTCCCCAGTTTTGTTGACTGTCTGATTGGGAGGACAGTCAAACGACAAAGGGACTTCGTCCATGTTTATCACTTGAGAACATTTAAACCTTTTGTCGGCAATCTGTCGATGGACAAAGTCCAGAAATGATTTTTTTTGCCTCCATGTCTTGGGGCAACTTCTGCCCAACAGTTGTTCCTTGTCGTACGTGTTGCATACTGTCAGGATGATCTGGCCGGACCTCACGAATGTGTCTTGATGGTATAACAACAATAAGGAAAAATTAAGTTAAATCATTTCTATTTATTTATACGTTTAGTTCTACAAAAAATTCAAATCTCTCGAGGAGAATCCAGCTTTTAACATTGCAGAAAAATATGAAAAAGAACATGAAACAATCTTACAATATAGGTCCGGTACCACCAACCAAAAAATCCTTGACTGATATTCACAAAGAAAAGGTCCGAGGACGGGACTTGAAACAGATATCTATTGAAGCAGGCAACTCCAGGACGTCAGGAAATTTCAGCATCCTACCAGACATCAGTGGTTCAGTAAACTCCAAGGAATGGACTCGGCCATCATCAGGACCGGCCACTGGTGGCCAACACAGGATCCGGAGTGATCGTCAGTCGTCGAACAGCCGGGAGGAAAGAGAGAACGATCCTTTCAATTCGTCTTCTTTTATTTCATTGGAACGTCATCGTATTTACATAATCTGTTCTACAAGGTGATGCAACTTTTAAAAATAATCAATTCTTTAGGTTGGCAACACCGAAAATGAAAATGTGATGGCACCGGAAATAACTTAACTGTGAGTTTAACCTTCACAACCGCCAGGTTTGTTTACATTGTAGCCAATGGCGTCAAAAGTGAATGTGAAGTATCGGGAGGTTTGCATAACTGAGTGTCGCCTCGAAAGCAAGACAGCCCCCCCCCCTCATACAGTTAAATAAGTAAGTAAACAAAATTATTTTCCAGCACTGGGAGGCAAGAACAAAAGTTAAGAATGTTCTTAAATTCTAACACATACAAAAAGCTGCTGCGCATGCGCGCTGCAGGAACATTGCTCATTGGGTTATATCATTATGTTACAGTACGGGCAACTTCTTCCGGTGCGTGAAGCGATGGCACCAGTTTGGGTTGCCGTTGAAATTGGGAATGCCCATGGCGGTAGCCATCCGTCTCGCTTATATTCTTATGTGCCCAGTGGGGATAGACTTTCTCTCTTTGCTGCAAAACCCACTGCTCCAGTCAATCCTCCAAAACGGGCCACCTTGCAATGCCGCCTCTTCTAGCTCGTTTAGTTTTAGGCATCTCTTGGAACGCTGACTTGTCAGATCGCCAACGGCGGATGCACCGCTCATCTACCCCAAGTTCTCTTCCCGCAGCACGATTTCCCAAGCTTTCTGCCTTCTCAATGGCCTGAAGTTTAAATGCCGCGATGTAGCTCAGGTGACGTTTCGGAGCCATATTAGAATCAAGCAAAAAAAAAAGTAAGCAAAACCAAATTCGTAAACGCAGGAAGAAAATTGCTCGCAGCTAATCACTGGAATCAATGAGGAGTGGAGAAACGGAGAAAAGAATGCCGTTTCACCTTTGCACTAGTTTGATCAGACAGGAGGTGTGGACGAGTTTATTTTTAACATCCACAAAAAAAAAAGGGGTCAGGTAGCCATACCGCAATGTCCAAGAGCAGCGTTAGTTTTCAGGTCGGAGCTGGCGCCATCTCTCGGCAGAAATGTGAAATATACTGGATTTTGACCATCAAAATCTGTTTTTGAAATTTTTTAATTATTGTAAATGCCGCATTCAACTTTTTCTTAGTTTTAAACACATAAACGCCACGGCGTTTCTTCCATAAAATGCGGTAAGTCTGTAATGGAAGGTAATAGTGACGGTCATGGATCTAAACAGTCATTAAGACAAAGGCAATTTTTTCCCATAGAAGAAGCATTAAAAATTTTCGAACTTTGGTCTTTACACTATTTTCTTCTATTACATCTCTGTGTGGTATGTAATGTGAGTTTTTGAAACTAGAGTGGTCTGTACTATCTCATATAGTTTGATTATAATTATTTGATTTATCACTTATTAATTTCTTTGACAGCCGATCAGAACTCTTCTTTGCAACTTTATGTAATTATTATTCAATTGAGTCTTCTGTAAATTCCACAACAATTTTTTCATAACCATTACAGAACCTTAAATTGTTAGAAACCCTACGTTATTTGTTGATTCTTTTTCTTTATCGCATCCAATCGCTTGTATTTTACACAGTGCTTTTAATTATTGATTCAGATCATGTTCAACAGAAACACAAAAGCAAGCCATTGAGCTATTGGATGTCATTGGGATTTTAAACAAAATAATGTCCCTAAATAGGCACCTCTGATGGAATAAATGTTTAGGTACTTTGACTGGGGCTCCCTTTTTAATGTGGAAAAGATAATCCACTCTATGAGTAAAGGAATTTTCCCTATCTTCCCTTGCTCTCTGCAAGGTCAAGGTTATAAAGGTCAGCAATTTTTTTTATTTTCAGGGACAGACTATTTTAATGGATTGATTTCGTAAACTTGCTCCTAAAATGTGATTAGTAACTAAAGCTTCTATTTAGAAGGTCATATCTGGATTTTGCAAGCTTTTAATATTCAACCCAACCAGATCAAACTCTGGAAGTTCAGGGATTCTTCTTCCAAATGAATAAATTAGTAATGTCTCTTTTCTTAATGGTTTTAAATCAAGTTCTTCGGCTACTTCTCATAGCAAAAAAGTCCTTTCTCGTCCATCATCTAAAAGAGCATTTACATTTATCAGTTTATCTTTAGAAGAGAGGCTTGAGCTACATGTTCATAGGCGTAATTTGGCCTGGAAAAGTACTGGAAGCCAACTTTTTTTAAGGTTTTTTTTTCCAATTTAAATAATGCAAAAATGTATTTTTTCAAAATAATAATGATAGAAATAATAATGATAATAACAAATATATTCAAAAAATCCTAATAATTTTTTACGAAATGTATATGTTAATGTTTAAACAGAACAAGGCAACAGAGAGTAACGAGTACATCTAAGAGAAAACTTACTAAGGGATTAGTTGCTAAAATTTCACATGTGAAATAGGCATTGTTTGTTCATTTGTATTTCTTGAGGTACATTTTCTTTACTCAATGAATTCAGGAAACAGAAATTAGTAAAAGCGATATTGATTCAACCAAAAATTGTTAGGAGGAAAAAGTCTTATCAGCAATAGTAACATTTGGAAGAAAAATTTTCCGTTTCTTTCACTAGAATTCATAACCAACATCTTTAATGTGTTAAAGCGAAATCAATCAAGATTCTTGTACAAAAGATTAGAAAGATTGGTGGAAAACATATAATGTGAAATGTCTCATCAAAAATGTATTTCCACCAATAAGATTTATTGCATTGAAAAACTCATACTATGTTTGACAACAACCATTCTGTATATTCTATTTAAGAATCAAATTTACATACACTGAGTCGTAATGTGCGCAACAAGTCAGGAATATCAAAAGCTACAAAATAAAATGCGTAATCAAAAGTTACTTGTATTCAAACCCAGATAATATAGACGAACTCGCGAACGCCGTTCGCAGAAAAATTTCGAAGTTTGCAGAAAATTTTTGCATTTTGTTAAAAAAGTTATAAATTTAGGAAGTTTTCTATCTGAAATATGTCTTAATTTTGTTCATTGTGGGGCAGTAGCTTGTTACATCCGAAACTGACACATTCATTAATCATGA
Organism: Uloborus plumipes; assembly: GCA_038373865.1. NCBI lineage: Eukaryota > Metazoa > Arthropoda > Arachnida > Araneae > Uloboridae > Uloborus > Uloborus plumipes. The sequence goes on from JAXGGA010015972.1 coordinate 13,194, forward strand.
CGGATTGACAACCAACCTCATGGTAGAACCTGCACTTCATACAACTTGATATTTTTGTTGTTGGTAGCACTTTAGGATTCAGAAGCCCCCTTTTTTTTGCAGAAAATTTTAAAGAAATTATTTAAGTTTGCAGACAGTTTTACATTTTATCTAAGTCTGCTTGTATTACAGTGTAGTAAAAAGGAAATAAAAATAAGTTGAAATTTAAAAATTAAATATATTAACTAGGGATTCACCGAGTACTCGGTAAATATTCGGGACTTGGCCTACTCGGCCAATTTGCCGAGCACTTGGTACTCGGCCGATAACGAGTAGTTGTGGAAAATTGAATAGTTCAAGACGCATTTTTCAATAATTAAAAATATGCAAATATATATATAATGCAATCATTTACAATTGATATATATAATAATTTACAATTCATATTTATAAAATATGACTGAATTCTACATATAAGTTTTTTAAAAGTTATAATACCAAACCAGTATAAAAATTAACTAAGAATGTGCAAATGAAATTAACTTTTTCATATCGTATATTGGTGTAGGGGAACTTACCTTTGGTCAGGAACAGTCCAAGTGATCCTTAAGATGAATACAGTCAAACCCCGCTATAACGAACCCTCAATGGACTGACTTGAGTGATCGTTATAACCGAGGGTTCACTATATCCGAATTTCCAAAAAATAGTTGGAATTCGGTAATATGCTATAGTGAACATCGTAATTTGCGAATGTCTTTTTTTTGTCAATGTTTTCAGTCACAAAAAAACTGTCCACAGTTTCTTTTTCTGCTTTTTGCAATTTCTTACAACCGTTTATGTTTTTTCATTAGCAAAAACGCTGGTGACAATAGATTTTGAGAGGGAAAATTTCTTGCTAAGTGCGGATTTGGTTTCGCCACTTTTTTAGGATCATTATAGCCGATTTTTCAGGCTTTGTGGATCATTATAAGCGCACAAAGTTACATTTCTGACCCAGAGTTTTAGATCGGACCAATGAAAAGGTCCGCTATAACCGGGGGTTCGTTATATCCCGGGTTCGCTATAGAGGGGTTTGACTGTATTAATAAACTCATTAAAAAGAATTTCAATCATATTCCAATATATTTCTAATCATTTAAAAATTTAGATTACGAATTTTTAAAATCATGGTTTTGCAGATTCAAACTTGTGGCATAGTGATAACAACACAGAGAAGTAAAATTAAGTCATTTTTATTAGGGTAAGAAAAAGATTGTCTAATATTTAAAGAAAAAAAGAAAAAATGCCAGCAAAATATTTTAATAATTAAAATTGTTGTATCTTAAATTATGGTGCAAAAAAACTAATCTTTCAGCATTTTCTGGTGATAGCTTAGGTGATAGATCTTTGGTGATAGAGCTCTGGTGATAGATTCCTCAGACTGCTGCAAATATAACCTGCCTCGGAAAAAACCCTCTCGCTGTACACACTAGTTGAAGGTGCACTAAGAAACTTTTTTGCTAGTTTGCATAAAATAGGAAACATTTTTTATTTTTTTTCCACCATTCAAGAGGAGGGTCCATTCCAATGATCAGTTCATATGTCAGGGTTCGAATTTACTGCTGGTCCATTGGTTCCAAACCAGTAAAACTCGCCTCGAATCACCATAAAAATAATAAACAATCCAAGGCAAACCATTTTTTTTTTTTTTTTGAGAAAAAAAAATGTGGTTAATGATTTAAGGTGGACCAGTGATGTTGTCTGTTAACCAGTTTTTATTCCTGTTCTCTGGTCGAGAAGACCAGTAAAATTTTGTAATGATTTCTAACCCTGTACCGCTGTATGTCAATGAGTTTTTAAAAAACAATTGGTACTCGGTACTTGGCCGAGTAGTGAAAGGCCGAGTACTCGGCAACTCGGCCAAAGTGCTACTCGGTGCATCCCTAATATTAACCATGAAAGCAAGTATAAATTGGACATAAAACACTAAAGAAGGGGACCAAGCACTAATGAAGGTTACGGCGCCTTTCTCTCATCTCTGTCTTTGAAGACAATGTATTAATGTCTATCTTTATCTATTATATTGTCCTTTTCAATGTTCAATAACGCAAGGTCTGATAATCTTTCTTGCCCTGTTGTGAGTCTTTTTAATGAGAAAAGGCTTCCTACGCATGATGCGAACTTCGAAGATATGGATAAGAAAGTTTTATACAATGTCTAAAGACTACTAAATCCATTTCTTATATCATGTTGCTTAATGTATTTGATTCCGTTTTCCAAGTTGTCCGTCTCTGTTGAACTTTTAAATATACAATTAATAGTTTTAACTAACAGCTTAAATTTAACAGCTTTAATTTCTTCTAAATTTTAACCGTACAAATTGGAAATCAGTTCCAAACTTCGGTTTTTGGGTTCATTTTCTGTCAAAACATCGGAAAACGCCACAAGGATGCCGGGGTCATTTTCCTTGAATCTCGCTCCATTTCATTAATAATTATATCTAAAACTTATAAATAATTCTCAATTCTGTGATGATCTTTCAGAGTATTTGCAGATTGTTTATCTCCGCCTCCTATTTTCTGGGGCACACACTTGTGTCTGTGAGGGTGAGGAAGTTTAAATCCCATAGCTTCAGAAAGATGGAAAATAGTTTTCCACAAATTTTCAAACTCTTCATTTGTTCTAAGATTTTTTAGACACTTTTTGTTTCTTTGGCCATTTCTAATACATTATTATGATTTATTTTTGGTGACTGTAAATATTTAGACAAAATATTCACGTAAATGAATATTTTAGTTAGTAAACCCAAACAGAAGATGTATTCAAAATTCTCAATTGAATGTAACATGGCATAAGCATCAAAACCAGAGTTGGGATCATTTTGCGCAATTTCAATTAATTTTTCAATAATTTCATTCATGTTTTCTGACACCGAGCAGAGAGCTTCATCCCTGTAACTCAACCAACCCCTTGCATCACCGAGTACATCACTTGAATTATACTTACTCTTACAATATTCTTAATCTAGATAAAAATGAAATACTATTAATTTCTTTAAAAAATCATGCTTCATAAAAATTAAGTTATAATATAAGGTATGTTCCAATTGACAAATTTTCAGTTTTCTCCCTTCAGCAGGAAGTTGACAATTCAGCTCTTGGCTAAGCAATTTTTCTTGAGTATGCAATAGGTCAGATACAGTTTAAAAATAATAAGGAAAATAATGTTCTCTCTGCACGGTCACACGCCACCAAGTCTGGCTGTTGTGAGCTTTAGGCGAGAGAGGTTTCTTCAATAACATAAGCAATTCTTTGAAAGATTTTGTCGAAGGCAGTTTTGGTGCAATTAAACTTGATAAAAGTTGATATTGTTTTGAGCCTAAACAATTTATAAGGACCAAGTACTTTCACCTCTTCTGTTTCTTTATCATTTTTGTCTAATCCTTTTTATTTAAAATAATTTTCTAATTGTTGAGAATACCTGTTGAAGGTTTCTTTACTCTCATCAAAGTGGTCGAAAGACAAATTTTGATTAAGCAAAATCTCTTTAGGAGATAGTTTTTGTTTCGTAACTGGGGCTTCTTGAAAAGTTTTAACAAAGTCTTGCAATGTTTGTATGAAAGCTTGAAGTTCCGTCATCCTTGTTAGATCCTCGTCGCCAAAACTGTTATATTTCTAATCAAAGGATTGATCGAAAAGGCACTGGATAATTAAATATAGAAATATAGTTACTTTATTTGCAGAATTACATAATGCTTGAAAACATATTGGCTTACCGCTCATTCTGCGTAGTCGAAACCAAAACATTGAGTGCTGGAGTTGAGTTGTACAACAATAACCATGGAGTAAATAACGCATGGAGAAATAAAATACACATGACAATCATCACTACCAAGCATATTTGCCACCAACTCTTCTGAACTATTGCAATTTTCTTTAGTAGCAGTGTTATGTTTTTCTGTTCTAGCTGTAGCTATTGTAAGACTTACTTTGGTTTTAAAGCTGGAAGTTATTTCTGTTTTTTGTCTTTGATGAGAAAGTCAATCAAGAATGTAGCTTCAAATAAAAATAACTTAAAGGATCCAATATCGGAAAAGAATAACACAAACCATCTATCCACCTTTTTCCTCTTGGTGGCAAAACAAGCTCATGATTTGGATATCCGGGTAGGGGGGGGGAGCATCAATGTAACTCAGACCTGACTATATATGTATATAGATATATTATAATTTTATTTATTTATTTATTTACTTTAAATGTTTAAAATAGGGATAATTAAATCCCAAAAAATACAAGACGCAAAAATACAAAAGTGTACCGATATGTTAGCGCAAAGCCGCTAGAAACAATAGCAGTACCAGCATAATAAAAAATACAAAAGGAAAGAATGAAATGGCGAACAAAGGACTGGCACGTTATCAGGGGGAAGACCAGATCCCTGGTTCGCAAGGCCCTTTCTATCTAACATGAGGCAAGGTCCCAATAACACGTCACCTTCCCCAGGAGCCTTGAATAAAATGAAACATGAACACCAAAATAACACAAGCAAAAGAAAAAAATGGAACGCAGTCAAACACCAAAAAGGTCAAAAAAGTCACGTACTCACATTGAAAAGGTACCAGACGGGAACTGAATAATCATCAGCGTAACCAGCAAATATGTGGCCCGAACAGAGAGTTACGGTTAAGGTTGAACTGTCCTAAAATAATTTAAGTAAAAGGAGGAAGGAATTTCATTGAAATCCAACGAAGACTTAAGAAAATTAAGGTTTTTTTTGGACGAAAATCTCTTTGTTGCAGATAGTTTTAATTCTATTTATTTCATTCATTAAGGTATTACGGTAAACTTCGATAGAAATATTGGAGTTCCATGCAATCAATCGATTAACATGGAAGTTGAAAGAAAGATGCTTATCGGAACGATCAGCCAGGATATCATTTTCTGAAAAACAGATGTTAAGGTCGAGAAATTCAGTTTGTTTAATATTTGTATTGTGTGAATCAAGTTCTAAATCAGCAGGATAGATATTTTTTGAATCATCATAAAAAGCATGATAATTGAAAATAATAAGGTCGTCAACATATCTGAAAGCTTTAGGAATGGTATAATTGAAGTTTTTTTGAAGTAATGAAGATATAAATTAGCTAAAACAGAAGATAATTTTGACCATGTGGGATACTCTTAATTTGAAGGTAACAGTTTTCACCATTATAAATGTAATTGTTGAGAATGCAGAAGTTAATAACATCAATCCAAAAAGTTTCACTAATATTGAGAATTTTGCCATAGTCGTAAAAATAAGACATAAGAGAACATCCTGAAGACTGTAAATAGAAATACTTGTAAAGAGGTCTTTAAAGTCAAATGCAATCAATTTTATTATTTTTAAGGAAATCAAGAACCGGAGCATTATTTTTAATAATCCAAATGTGGTTTTCTTTCAGAATTTTATCAAAAATATTGTTTAATAAATTAACAAAAGTAGTACCAGGAAAGTTCATGTATGAATTAGAGCCACAAGTAATGTAATGGAATTTAATGGGATTTTTGTGAGATTTAGGATAAATAGTTATATATGGGAAGACAATCTTGGAATTTTTGACATTGACCTTCCTGTTGAGCGCAATAATCTTTTTAACGTTTCTTAAGTTTGTTTTATTATATATATATATATAATATATATTAATAAAACAAACTTCAGAAAAGTGTTCTATTTTTCTCTTCTGGAAAAGTATGTCATATCTTTTTTATAGACACAAAAGTCCGATTACACATTAACATTTATTATTCTTAGTTACTTAATTATATTAAAACATAGATCCATACAGATCTTAAGAACAAACATCAATGCATCACATGTTTTCAACAATGTGCTTCCACCTAAGTACGGTTACAGTTAACACACAGTACGAACAGTTAACATAAGTTGCATTAAATTCCCCTTTGAAGATTTTAAGTACATGTATAATTATTTAAATATTTTGATTTATCTAATAGTCAACCTGATTTTATTTTATTAGTTACACCAGTATTAAAAGACCAGTATCATTATTAGAATTGGTTGATGCAGGCGATAAAGAGTTTTTAGTTGGGTGAGACAGTTGTCCAATTGCTGACCTTCTTGCTGAGAGCAAGAGAAAAACTTGAACCTCTTGAAGACAACATTCCGTTTTGGGATACAATAGTTAGCAAACATCTTCATACCGTAATCAAATTTCTTGCTGGTTTTACCTTCTTCATATTTGAAGATATTAAAAATTTCCATACATTCATCTCCTAGAAGATCCAAAAGGATAGCGATCTTTGCAGTATCCAACTTAGTCTTTTTCTCATGTAATGAGATAATTAGTAAACTTTGGAGTCCACTTGTTCCATTCTTTTGCCAAATTATTGGATGCCCGGAAGCCTGAAGAATTCCATCTTTTAATTTTTCGGAATACTCAGTTCAATCGCATCAAATACTTAGTTGAATGGCAAAGTTAAATTTTCAATTGCATCAGAACACAGTCATGTTGCTAAATACAAGATTTTCTAGCAGAGATAGTAGCGTAGATTACGAATGGTACCTGGACACCATGTCACGTTTTATTGTAGACGCACAAGTCCAATTGCACATTAAAAACATTTACTATTCTTGGTTACATGAACAAACGTAGATCCACAGATATTAAAAACAAGGATCCATGTGTCACATGTTTTCAACAACATTTTTCTCCATAAGTACAGTTACAGTTAACACTGGGGATGCACCGAGTACTCGGTAAATATTCGGTATTCGGCCTACTCGGCCAATTTGCCGAGTACTCGGTACTCGGCCAAATTTGGGTCAGGTACTCGGCTGATACCGAGTAGTTGTAGAAAATTGAATAGTTCAAGACACATTTTTCAATAATTAAAAATATGCAAATATATATATAATGCAATCATTTACAATTAATATGATTATAAAATATGACTGAATTCTACGTATAAATAGAGTAAATCTTTATTTTAATATCCCCAAAAGCTTTTAAAAATTATTCAAGTTTAGAGAATTAGAACTAATCAATAATAGATTAATATAATTCCAACTTAATTGATACTTTATATTTATTCATTTAATGTAGTTTCATTTTAAAAATAACTTTTTTCTAAAATTTTTTGACAAAATAAATAAAATATTTAAACAATGCACAAGTTAAATTCATAAAGGGGTTTTTTGTTCTAAGAACTTTCATATAGAGGTCCATTAAAATGATCAGTTCATAAGTCAGGGTTCGAATTTACTGCTGGTCCATTGGTGCCAGACCAGTAAAACTCGCCTCGAATCACCATAAAAATTATAAACAGTCCAAAGACCAACATTTTTTTTACAGAAAAAAAATGTGGTTAATGATTTTCAGTGGACCAGTGATGTTGTCTGTTAACCAGTATATATTCCTGTTCACTGGTCGAGAAGACCAGTAAAATTTTGTAATGATTTCTAACCCTGTACCGCTGTATGTCAATGAGTTTTTTAAGAACAATTGGTACTCAGCAACTCGGTACTCGGCCGAGTATTCGGCTACTCGCCTAAGTGCTACTTGGTGCAGCCCTAGTTAACACATAGTACGAACTGTTAAAGTTACAATACAGTTTATAGGGGCTCTTTTCGGGCTAGGAGGCAGTGCAGTCCATAACAGAGTTAACAAAAATGAAGCATATGCTCAAAATAATTGTGTTTATTTTAATATTCCTGATGAATGAATGAATGAAGTGAGTGGGGTCGCCCTTGAAAGAGCGCAAGCACTGCGACCACAGGTCTATTGTACTATCCCCTTTGGGACCTAGAGCTGGGCTACCGCAGAAGCAAATGAGGCACAGACCCCTACTCTTAGATTGAAGGGGGCCCAAAATCTCCTTACTTTATTCAACGCATCCTAAATACTAAATGCCTACTATATATTTTACTCTAAAATCCCCAAAGTAACCCCCATCCTTTTCAAAACCAAACAGATACATTTCAGGAGGGGGGCTACAATCGAGATTAAAAATTAAGTATACTCGGGATTCAAGATAAATTTCCATTTAGACAAATAGGGGGGGGGTTACTTTCGGGATTTTACGGTACTGTATATTTTACTAAAATGCTTACTGTATATTTGACTATTAATACTAAAAGCCTACTGTTTATGTCGACGTATTTTTCTCTTAATAATTTGATAGCATTACTTTTATTTTATTTTTAAGCTCTATCTTTGCATAAAACTTTTATTTCATTCTGGTATTGTAAGAATTTTTTTACTTGTAACACGTTTAACTGACATGAGAGAGGGGGGTATTGGCCCTGAAATAGAAATGTGCCCCATGTCCAATTTCAAAATGATCGGGCTCTAGCGGTGCTTATCTTCATCTGATCTGTTCTCTGATGCTTATGTATTTTACCTTTTCAGCTGGTCGTTTCCGATGAATCAGAAGAAGAATCGGAAGAGGAGGAGGACGAAGCCGAGCAACAAATGGCCTTTTTGAAAAGGGAGAACGAGTCCATGAAGAAGGAAATCCAAGAGTTTGAGAAGCATAATCGAGCCATGAGCCGTGTTATTTTGGAACTGGAGAAGGCGAACAAGGCAATGAGCATAAAATTGCAAGAGCTGGATAAAGACAACAAAATTTTGACCAAGAAAGTGAGTGACCTGGAAAGATTAAATGAAGACCTAAAGACAAAGCTGAATAACTCTTTTTCAGAAGAACAGTTTGCTAGATTGGATAAAATGAAACAGCTAGGAAAGATTGAGAGGTATATACCAGCAATAAAATAAGGCTAAATTTTACAAGTTTACTTGGAAAACATATGAAAAAAATGTTTGTTTTATGACATTTCTTTTGCTGTCTGTGCATATGATAGAATGTTAGATACTATTGAATGAGACTGAAATCATTCTTGTTTAAAGATGAGACATTGACCAGAGTATAAATAGTAACTTCATTCATATTCATTACCATCAACTTTCACTGCTTACATGGTTTCTGATCAAAAAGCATTGGACTTTTGATCAAGGTGAAAGAAAAGAAACTTTGCAAAGCTGATAGGTTGAATGTCAGAGTGAAAACTTCAGACATGTTTGAAAAACTATTTTAAAACTAATTGCCAGGTTGTTTGGTTATGTCTGTGCATTCAGATGCTTGGTTGTTGAAGATAGCATTAACTGGTGCAGGGAAATAATTAATTCAAAGATTGTACCTTGATTATCCAAAGTTGAACCTTGGACCGGTTGAACAGTTGAACCTCTGTTATCCGAAACTGCTTGAACTCAAACCTTGTTTAATTAATGTCATATTTTTTGAATTACAATATCAATATCTCTTCGAGGTTACCAGAGGTGGCCATTTCTACTACTGAAACCAAATTATCCGTGCATTTATACCTCTATTGTTTCCTCTTTTTTTTTCTTCTTTTCTTTTTCTTCTAGAAACTAAATAATTTTAGTTTTTGAAATGCTATTGAATTTGAAATTGGTTAAATCAAAAAGGAAATCATTGTTTTATTAAGTAATTACTTTTAACTATACATTTGTGTTTAAAATAACGAACAAAAAGTAAAGTTATTAGCGTAATATTGATAGTAACACAATAATTAAAGTTTACAATATTCTCTCTTGTTGCATTACTATGATTTCTGATTTGTGCGATATTTATTGAATAAATTTAATAGTTTACGTTGTCTTCTGACAGCCATTTCAAAGTACTCTGATTTTATCCAGAATTTTTTTAATTTCCCTGAAGAGGTCCGGGCTTAATCACTTGGGTACATCAATGTTTAGATGTACATGCATTCATACAACATAAATTTTTTTTTAGTATTGTTTGAACTTGTCATGTATTTATGCTGATTATAATATGTTGAAAAAATCTTATATTTCTTTGTATCATTAATGGTTTGATTTTCTTTAAATTTATTTAGCTTAGATTTTATGTTATTGTTATTATTTTTTTAAGTTGTGTGTAGAGTTCAATGCCGTTTTTGAAATGATGTGCAATGAGAAGCTTTATTGGTTAACAAGTGAAAAAAAAGAAATGTTGGATCACAGTTAAGCAACAAAAGAGAAAAGGAATAATAGCTTAGTTCTTTAGTGTTGGAAATTGAATATAATTCAGTAGTGGTCAGCCTTCATAAAACTGTTCAGCAATCTGACACTTAAAATATAATTACCCAATCTCTGAATTTTCTAAAATGAGAGGGGGAGGGGGGAGAGAAAGAAAAACCTTTTTTCAAACTCAAAGTTACGGTTTTAAATATTAAAAAAGTGGTATCCGAAGTATATTGTCATTACTGAGTACATGTAATAAAATCACATTTTAAAAAGCACAACAGTAGATAGCATGATTTTATCAGCTTTAATTTGAATTTTTATTCTACTATTTCATCTTCCTTTCTTAATTACTGAATTTTAAACAAATGAATTGGCTTCTTTTGCAATTACTTTGGGTGTCAATCAGGTTCCTACTTTTTAGAAGAAGATATTTAAAGATTGATTCTAAGGAGATGTTATAAGTGCCATTTTGAATATTTACCACCTAACTCATCTGTCATCCCACCGTTATTGTTAATATTTATTTATTTGAAACCAAGGTATTTTATGTATTTTGAAATGAGAAACAAATTTAAATCTATGAAGTGCTCATTAATTTTTTTTAATAAATCTATTATCTATTTTTTTAATGATAAGTTGTATATTTTTTCAATATTTAAAATAATAATCTTGTTTTACTATGAAATGTTACAACAAAAACTAATAATTTTCACTGGTACCATTATTGCTACTTTCTAATACATTTTGGAGACTGTTTACAATTGTATGAAATCTAAATGTCATGTGAAAGTTTTTAAATTAAAATAATTTTTGTTATTTTTATTTTATTTATTTTTTCCCCGCTTGTAAGTTTACTGTATAACTGTAGATCAAGCAGTTATTTTTCTCTCATAATCTTTTTTCCTTTATGCTTAATGTTTCTCAAATGTGCTTTCCAGTTGAATGTGTAAATAGAAAGTGATATTGTTATGATTTTTAAAATGAATATTTCTGTGAGAACAGATCTCTAATTGATGTGAGTGTAAATATTTTTTTTATGTTGAAAAAATAATTGGAAAGGTTTATTACACACTTAATATCAAACAGCTACTGATTGAGAATGTCTGTTAAAAAACAGTTCCATTTTTATCATAACCTTTATTTTATTTCAAGCATTTAAAATGATGAATATTGCCTCTTTGTTTTGTGTTATCAATTTTTATCCAATTATAACTTGTAACATATTCTGTTTAATGTAAGAGTGAAGGCTTTCAGGACCAGTGTCTATTATTATATGAAGATTCCGGGTTGTTGCTCGCCAGAACAAAGATAGCGGTAACTCAGCTAGCTGCAGCCAACCGGTAACGAGGAGCACGGCCAGCATTCATCGGCCAATAGTATATGAGAACGAAGAGAGTACTCCTCTGATAAATACAACACACTTCAAAAACTGTACCAACTCCATTCAGACCACGGCAGCACAACCCCAAATCTTCATGTCATAATATTCTGTTTAGTTTGTGTCAATAGAAATGTCATTCAATGTATTGTATTTTCATATACAGTAACTTTTCAATATATCAGCCTTTTCTCTGTTCCTTGAAAAACTAAAGACAATAAAACTTAAATTTGAATTTGAAATCTCTTGAGCAGCAGGCGCCACATAACAAGTCGGCTACTATACTGCCGTGCTAAGCGCAAAAGTGGTATCTGTAGTCGAGCTCAAACTGAGATATAACTCTTTAAAGCTTTTCGCCACCATGTATTTGATTCAGATGAAACTTTTTCAGGATTTTTTAAAAAATATTTCCTCTTCTCAAATAACCACATAATTTCGTATTTAGGTAAAATATGTCACGAAGAGCCACCAGGTGGCGATAACTCAATGTGTTGTCAAAAAGTGCAGATACGACTTTTGTGCTTGGCACAGCAGCATAAAAGCGAAGCATAGAAAATAAGTTTCAAGCCTCAAAACTTTGTGATAAAATGTTTCAAATTTACCATTGAATGAAGTTATAATCATTGAATTAATTAACATCTACGTAGTTTTGATGAAAGTGAACAGACTGAAATATTGGGGGGGGGGGGGGGTATTTTGCTGCATATGGCAAATCCCCTGGTGTGCTCCCGCCCTAGAACCAGCATGATTTTGTCCTTTATGCTTGTATCCCTGGTAACAGAAACAGCATAACGTTACAATGGCTACCACGCATTTTTGATTAAGTCTGAAGACGACTTATTTGGAAGAAAAAAAAAACAGTTCAAGGAATTTTAAGGCAAAAAAAAAAATCTTAGACATGTGCTAGAGTTCACAGAAATCTATCTATTCTAATGTAGATAAAAAAATGCATTCATGAAAGAAAAACTGAAAGAATTTCGAATCATTCACTCCATTTGTTAACCTAGCTTCAAATAATATTTTTTAGCAAATTTTATTAATCTATGAAGGTTTTCCCTTTAATTTTTGAAACAAGTTGTCTGTTATTTTACACATAATTTTCAAACTTTAGCATTTTATTTCCAAGCATTTCTTAGTGCTTATTTGTAAAAAAATTTATGACTGGCCTATACCCTGTTCAGTGAAAAAATAGACCAAAAGAAAACAAATGTGTTGCCATTCGGAGATTTTCTCTGTCATAAAAGAAGTGAATCAATATTCGTGCCAGCATGGCGCTAATTTAATATTGTCCTCGGCACACACATAGTTGGATCCATCAAATGGCCTATTTCTTTACTTACATCTGATCTATCTTTTCTGTGAATGCAGTATAGTACCAGTTTAGTTTGCATACTATTTTTGGGTTTATCGACCAACTTTGCAGACTGTTAGAAAACAGCAACTGGGCTTGTAATCCCAAAACACAAGTATAAAATTGTTATTGTTGCTTGTGGCTTTATTATTTATTTTTAGTATCATTTATATTCATTATTTTCATTGTGATATTTGAATAATTGTTATTTATACGGGTCATTCCACGTCAAGTGATCCAAAATCTGAGAAAAATTTTACCTTACATTTTTGTATTTCTTTCACATTTGGATCATCAATTGTACCCCATGAGGTAATCAAAAGTCTCAATTTTTGGATTTTTATCTCTATTATTTTTTCATTTATGAGACTTTGAACTTTGGAAAAACGCTCGTTTTTTGATGGACAAGGGAACATAAAAGGGACCATAACTCGGCACCAAATATAGATAGAACAATTTGGTAAATGGCATTTTAAAGTACGTTAGTTGCCGCTTAATCTGATATGCAACATGACTAATTTGATAAAAATTTTCTTTTTCAAAAAATGAAATTTAAATTTCAAATTTAAATTTCTCGAAAAACATATAATGAATTTTTTTGAAAAAATTCTCAAAAATTTTTGTGTATTTTATCTATGTTTGTACAAATTTTTAGATTGGGATCTCAATGGGATCATATTTTTTTGAATTTTTGAATAAAACTGTATAGGAAAAAAATGATATTTTTTAGATTCTATTTATTTAAATACTAAGTTCTCTTGCTTGTGATGGTATAAAAAGTAGTAAACAAACACGAATATGTTTAAAATGTGTTGACATGAGCTTATAGATTTGTCAGGTTCACCCCCTACCCCTTCCTCCCCCGCACAACACACTCTTTTTTAATTCAAAACTGTTCAAAATGTTAAAAAAAACAAAAACTCTTTGATACAAAATGAATAGTAAACTTATTTAAAGTGGGGAAATGGGTTTCCTCATAACTAGACAAAGTATCCCCCTCCCCACTCAAATATACCATCACACTATACTAATATGACGTCTAACCTGGGGATTGAGTTGAAGATTATTTTCACCCTAGGTATATATATTGTTTTTCAGACGAAGTGTTTCTTTTTCGATCCGAACTTTAAAGTGTACTTCCATTCAATATCTGAAATTTAACTTTATGATTCATTTCATCTTCTACCCCAGCACTAATCTTCAATTTTGAAGGGAGTAAATAAATGGATCGCCCCAAAATCATAGCAAACAGCAAAATAGCACTGTATCTCCTTGTCCTCGTCGTTTTTTCTATTCTTTTCGCAAAAAACTGAAAATAAATCAAAATACCAGATCATATGTCTGTGTCCCCATAATTATCTTTCCACATTATTTAATGTGCAGCTGTTATTTAATTTTTTTAATTGTTTGTGTTCTTTTTTATTTTATTGTAAAGGAAAGTAAAGCAGCAAGATATATCTATATACATATATTAAACAAACACTGCTTTTTTGAGTACAACCTCACATGTTGTTTAACTTCTTTACAGATTGCTCCCCCCCCCCTTACCCTACCTTCCCACTCCAAACTTTCTTTTTTTTTTATCATCCCGCCTAACCCCATTTTAAAACTTTAGTTTCTACTGATGTTTGGTAGTGTTTCAGTTTGTTCTGTTTGTTACTCTTTCCTATTAGCTCATGAGCTTTGTCCAATAAGAGAAAGGAAAGGCAGTGATGGGGACTGACATATAACGTGACACTTTGATTTCTTTTCAGTTTTGTGTGAAAATAATGGGAAAACATTATGAGAACAAGGGGAAACAGGTGCTATTTTCTGTTTGCATGATCTTGGGCGACCCTTTTT
>JAXGGA010015973.1:0-27772 GCA_038373865.1 Uloborus plumipes
CTCGGGCTCTGGTTTCTGTTTTCCTTTCGGTTGTTTGAGGTGTATGAGTTTATTCGGCTAAAATATCTCGCATCCATTCTAGACAGGGTCCAATATAAGAGACAGAAAGCCACTTTGATAATAGCTGCTACAGTACAAAGTATGGGTCAAAATGTAGAGGATTTGACAACGTCCATAAAACGTTAAAGACAAACTATTCGCTCTGAATCGGCCGTTAACTTACAAAAGTCGTTTAAATCTATGACTTCCTTTGATAGTTCAGTGGAGCGAAACACTTATGCAAAATATATTGCGAAAATGAAGGAGGATCGGCGGGTTTCATACCAGTATTAGTATCAGGACCACAAGCATTGATGATTAACTTCTGGGTTCTAGTAAGTTAGTCAGGCAATGGAATTGCTACAGCAAATGCTGCTGTACGATAACCAGTTAGATAAACGGGAACTTACTGAACTCGTATGTGGTATATGTTTCAATACGACATGCAGTGGCAGTACTAAAGTTGGAGTATGTTTGAACTTGGGGAAAAAAACTAGGGAAGCAAGTTTTATATTGTACTTTCCGCTATTATATTTTAGACATTGTTTTCTGTGGTATTACAACCAAAATCTGTTCTAGTCTTGGTCTCGCGGTATTTTAACTGATAAACCAAGAAATAGGTAGAAGGGGTATTTGATTGAGTGCAATGTCAAATGGGGTGTTCACGCAATTGCGTGGAACCATCCACTGCCATTGGATCTACAATACTGCTTTTTAAGCGGTTTCAGCAATCATAGTCAAGAATAAAACATTCTAATTTTAAACCTGGAGTGAGAAACGATGAGGTTGAGGAGTTGGTAGCCAATTCAGAGCAACGTGCAACTAGTAATGGAAGTTGCGCAAAGTCAACTTCTGATGACCCATGTAAAAGAAGTGTCCAAGGAAGATACTAAAGCTTAGTGCGATTTTATTGAGCGGAGCACCTTCTCTTGGTGTATGTTTTTGTGTCCCAGGAGCGGTTTTTTGTGTTATATCTGTGTTAAAGATTCTTTATGGCTTCAAGTTACGGCCTTCAAGTTTATATTTCTTTATGGCTTCAAGTTTATATTTCACAACCAGTTCAAACTTGCAGCCGGACAAAGAAAAGGTGTTCGTAACATATGAATGTGATTTCTTTCACATTCTTATCGTTAATGGGAAAGAATATTTAAGAGCTGGGTTCCCAGCAACCCTTTTTGTGCAAGCACTGAGAAATGATTTGGAACATTTTCAGCGTCCTTTTTCATGTAAAGAAGAAACTCAAAATATATCAGCTGTTTGATCCTGAGCATTCGAATCTTCAGGATAGCTACCGACAAGGCTTTGTACTACCAAAGAAACTGAGGATTGTAAACGACAATACGGAGCGTGGCATAGCCCTTGTTGAAGCATTTGTTAAGACTATCACTATCGACAATATACAAAGACAGTGTCTTCTTCAAGTGGTACAGGAACACAGAAAAGGTTTCAAAGTTACAAAAAAGCAACCTTAAAAAGTATTGCAAGAATTAATGAGCGAATTACTATATATTTAATGTATTTAAATTTCTTTTTTATATTTTTTCCGTATTTGATTAGTTTTCATATTTTTCTGCATTTCATTGGTTTTTCAGACATATAGTTCATTTTGTGATTGCACGCTTTTTTTCTTCAGAGATATAAAAAAGCAATAAAGTAATTTTATTATTATTATTTACGTTCGCATTTGTGCCACTATCACAAATTTGAAGTGCTCTTAAATGTAAATATAGCTTACTAAAATTTTGGGCAAATAATTCAGTGTATATAAAGGCCTAAATAAGACGGTAAGACGAACAAAAATACAAAGGCTACTTTTTTCCATAGACTTTTTTCCATAGACGTTCACGTTTTTGTCAATATCACGAAATTTCAAGGCGTTTGAGCGACCTCTAAATATTAATATATTTTGTCAAAATTTTGCACAAATAATCAGTGTATATAGTGGCACAAAATAAGAGGGTAAGATGCACAAAAATACAAAGCTTATTTTTTTCCATACATTTCTGAATCACCCTAATGTACATCTTTTAATTTGTTAACCCATTTATGCCCAGTAGCCTAAAAACGAGACGCTTATTAGTTACTGCATACAAAACCTGTAATGGGTATCATTTACTAAGCTGTTTTCACAGTTAAATAGTCCTTCTTGAGAAAACATTAGGCCACATTTGGACATCAGAGTTTATTTATGACACTTTTTTAGCAAATCATCACTACGTCAGCACATGCACAGAAAGTTTTTTTTTGCGAACTTATTTTTCATAAAATTAAACTATTTTAAAATGATTTGCTTAAAATTGATCAAAGATGTCTTCCGTAATGTTACTTTGCAAAAGTTAAGTCAAGTAAGGTCGTATTTTGCTCACATATCTGCAAAATATCCCATAAACAGGACGTTAAATACTTTAATAAATATGGCAGCGGCGAATTATTTCAAGCCTAAAATGTATGTAAACTATTCCAAGTAAAAGTTTTAAGCAGATAAAAATTGAAAAAAATTGTTAAAAAAACTTGGGCATAAATGGGTTAAGCAAAATATTCTTTCCCGACAGCTTTTTTTATTGTACTTTTGATAATTAATGAAGATTACTGTCTTATGCAAGCAGGGTTGCCAGATTGAAGAATTGTAAATACGGGACAGGCTCTTGGGGGGGGGGGGAGATTGAGAGATGAAGTCTAAAGTTTGAATTTTTGCAACCTTGACTTTGATATTAAACGTTTCTCACAAATTTAAATGAAGAAAAAAAAAAACAATGATCATACGAATAAAAACTTCATTCTTTACCATTGCATGGTTATTTTTCGTCATGAATATTGGTAGGGAAAGGTTTTTCCACTAATTATTATAAAAATTCGTATTTCCGTGCTGTTAACCCCTTTTTTCCTGACGCAGGCCCGTCATTTTAAATTTTGCCGGGGGGGGGGGATTAAATTATACCAAATTTCAATGTAAATTATACCAAAAAAAGCAAAAGCCACGCCCACTTATGTGTAAATACATTAATTTACAAAACCGGGGGGGGGGGGGCATAGACCACCTTTCCTGATGTCCCAAACGACGGGCCTGTCTTGCGTGAAAGATATAATAGTCGCTTCTACTGATGACTAATGTTTAGTATGTACCTTTTCAAAAAGCTAGACGTACCAATGGGGAAATTTGAACGCAAAATAATTTTAAGGAGTCATTAACAAAAATTTTGATTACAATTGAGTAGACATAGAATTAAACCTTACTATTTGAACTCACTATAAGAAGTTAACCTAAAACAAATAAAAAAAAATCAGTGTTCAATATTTTTTGAGGAAAAACTGTACAGTTTAGTGAATATTAAACCATGATAATTATTCTTATACAACCTCGGAAAATTCCTTTTTTTTAAATCATAATTGCTACTAGATTTTACTGCTGCAATAATTCTTTCTAAGTTTTGATGCTCTTTAGGATGCCAAAAAACTCACTGTAAATTATATTTCTGTCGCTCATTGTAAAAATTATGCATCTTCAAGTTTTTAAAACGCGTATTTGTCTGCTAAATGGAATAACATTTAGTGAATAACATTTAGTTTTAAAGCGAAGCAAATTTCAAAAGATTGAAATTGATCGATTCAAAAAAAAAAAAAATCTAGTGACTAATAGTAGGGGAAGACCGCCTATATTGGACCCCCTAAGAACAGGAAGCCTGTGTCGCTCAATGTGAAGCAAAACAGAAATGCAAAATAGGGCATCATGAGCTAAATTTAATCAGGAACCGCCCTAGGAGCTTATATTTTCTAAAAATATGAAAATTATTTTTAAAAAAATTATCTTATAAAAAGTTGCAAAAGTCCAATTTAGGCATATATGCGCGTAAATTGAACCATGCGCTTCCTAAATTGGACCGTACCAGGAAAACATAGAATAATTTATATTTGAACTATACAGCTTTTTTCAAGGATTTACAATAGAATTTCTTTTGCTTCGGCGTCAATTAGGCAGTGTTGATAAACTCGCAGATGGCATTTCATACAGTTAATCATGTTTCGTACTTAATCTCTATGACAAATATTAATAATAATTGTTTTGTGCAGTTTCTTGCTTCTTCTTGTGTGACTTTTTCTGCTCTATGCCTCTTTTATACGGCGTTAGAATGATTGCTGAGACAGCCTTCCTTTTTGTTCCTTCTATTTTTTAAACAAAGGTGATATGTGAGCCGGCTTTACAAAATCATAGTTAGAGTTGGTAATCATATTTTGATGAGAACTATCCGCCTATTCTGCAGAATTTGTACTAATTTAAGTCGTAGCTAGCCCTTGTACATGGTGTACCGAACATGTTACCTGTTCACTTTGAGTAGTTTTATCTGGACTACTTGCCTCTAATTTTGCTGCAGCCAAGTCAATGTCTTTAAACACATGTCAATTAACAGGCCAAACTGCTGTTCTTTGGAATCATCTCAGAGCATTTGCCATGGCCTTAATTGCGGTTTGCCCATAAGAGTTACCAAATAGTTCTCTTATGCGATATTATATAATGGATCTCACATCTCATTAAATGTTCTCGCATCCATGTATCACATGCTCGATTAAAATATGAAGACAGACTGAAAAAAACCACATCTACGTGCATGATGTGCTTAAAGAGAAAGCATTAGTATATCGTTCTCGTTAGAAAAGTTTATTGCATCAATGTTCTTTATGTAAGTGCTGTACCTATCCGTTATAGAAGGATATTCTTTTTACATTGCTTGGCTTAACAGTTTTGATGAAAGGTTGTATCAATTGTGCAAATTATCTTTGTGATCCAACTTTTTTTTTTTTTTTTTTTGAACAAGCATATTGCTCACCCAGGGAAAGTTTTACGATAAGTTCATACATGTAACGTAATCTTTTGAAAATAAGTATGGGGAGCTTGCGCTCATGCAGCAAATAACCAGTATGTTTCTACCACGTTCACCACTCATTACTGATGCAGTCTGATGTTAACTTCTATACGTCAATATATTTTGGGACTTTTGGACAGTGAAAAGACCGGCTTCATCTACATTGAACATTTTAGTAGCAGATAAATTGTTTCCAAAATATCGAAGAATTTCATATTTTTCTCTCGGTAAACCAGATTAAATGTTATTTAAGTTAATAACTATGTTTAGCAAACTTAAAACTGCAGCTTAATGGATGAAGAGAGAAAAAAAACATACATTTCTGCTTGATAAAAATGTGCTTGATAAAAAAGTTTAAATGAATATCCTGATTAGGTGTTAAAGTATGCTTAAAATAATTTTAACTACGCTATTAAATAAAACGAGTCACTTATTTTACGTTACGATTAATAAAAAGTCTTGTTTAAAATCATATTCTTAAATTGGACCACCGGTCCAATATAGGAAAAAATTTTCGGTCCGATAAAGGAAAACACGCCATTTCTTATTCTTCAGCTCATAGCTCTGTCAAAAACTATCACAATAGCGCATGTAAATACATCGATGTAATCCTTATTAAACACAGATTATAATACTGTAACAGCATTTTACCGCAATTCACAAGTTTTTGAGTTATCTTTCCAGAAACAAGTCCGCAAAGTAAGATTTCTAACGTTTTCAACACAAATCAAGCCGTAACTCATGCTAAACAGTTCGAAGACCGGTGAAACTTCATACACATTGATTTTATTCATCAAAACTTTATGTTTCTACTATTAAAGTGTAGCACAGATCTCTGTACTAGATTTTAAGCCCGAAGTCCAATTTAAGCAGTGGTCAAATATAGGCGGTCTTCCCCTAGTTCAAGACATATTTCTTGAAAAATTGAGAAGGGCTTTTTGTATAATAAGTCATAGTAAAATCATTTACAAGGAGAGACACTACTTTTACAATGAATGTTTGTTGAATTGATTGTCACAATAATTTCTGCTCTAAATGAATAGAACACTATCATTACTTCAGAACAGGAAAATATTATAATTCAATCAATTTTCTTATCACTCTATTTCACATTTCTTGTTTTACTTCATTTTTTTCTGAAAATAATGTTTCGTTTTGTAAAATGCTGCTTCTAGCCAAAATACGGGACTTTAGCCGTCCCGTATCAAGGTTCCCCGGGACGCGGGACAATATTTCAAAAAACGGGACTGTCCCTTGAAATCCGGGACGTCTGGCAACCCTGTATGCAAGGTACTTTTGGAGATCAGCTTCAGACTTCTCAATTGTAGCAAAATATCCTTTGAATCTGTTATTGAAATTTTTTTAAACCCACACTGCAAAAAATGAACTGTTGTTTGTACAGTATGATACTGGCAGTCGAGGTTCCAACTTAAAACTGTAAAATGCACAGTAAAAACTAAAACTAGCAATTTACAGTTTATTACTGTAAAGTTGGGAATTTTACAGTCTATTGCTGTAAAATTAGCAATTTTACAGTTTAGTACTGTAAAGTTAGCAATTGTACAGTTTATTACTATAAAATTAGCAATTTTTACTGTTTATTACTATAAAAGTAACTGTATTATACTGTAAAAACAACATTCATTTTTTACAATGTCTACTATGCTCTCCAACTATTATTTTTTAGTGTGTGGCACATCAAAGCAAAACAAATAGTGGACCATTCTACAGAAAATCAGTTTTTTTCCTGAGCGTGGCAGCTCTATATTTTATTTCAAAAGTAATATCTTAAAAGAATTGTATTTTTAAAAGGAAAAGAAAATGCGCAAGAAATGACACATAGTGTGACTTTTCAAAGAATTTTCGTTTATGACGCATCTTGAAATGAAATATGGAGCTGCCACGTGCACAATAAAAATTTGCCTTTCCCTCGATTATGCATCAATAAATCACAAATGTATCTATTAGCCTCAAAACTGTTACAAAAAGTCTGTCATTAATAACTTTACGTCGATAAATAGTCGTGCACTAAAGGATGGAGCTTTCGTCAAAACTTGTTCTACTTTTTTTTTCTTATTCAATTTTATTTTTTTATTTATTTTGGGGGGGGGGGGAGGGGTTCTCTCCTTGAACTCAGTGAAAATTTGGACATGGAATAAAATATCAGAGTATTCGTACTTTTAAGTAAAAATATAATGATTATAATATTAACAAATAAATAAATAAAACATTTAGAGCACACTACTGCTAATTCGTATTAAATGGCAGACATTTTCTTAGTTTAAACTGTCTCTGATTCTAATCTAAATTCGTTAGATTGCTTTAAATTCATTAATAAGATTTTTTTTCTTTCTTGGGTACAGTTTATTTATTTTTTCCCCCCAAACTGTGTTTCCTTAAAAAAATCTCGCCCAAAATGAAGATCAAAAATAGCAAGATTTGAAAACTGACAGCAGAAAAATTTTGAACGCGTATCATAACTAAGGTATTAAAAACATATTTTTAAGAGTTTTTTTCGTATAATTAAAAAACTTTTTTTTTCATAAATTAATTAAAATTACTTGAAGTAAAACAATGTACTTTGTCTCATGTTTGAAAAAAAATCAAACAATTATTTTTTTCCAAGAAACTTTCAAAAATCTTAAAGTGAATTTCCTGAACTTAATATCAAAATTTTACAGTTGATGTCCTTCCCCCATTTTTGTCCTTTTTCTTTCTTAAATTCTGATGTTTCTCACGTTGAAATTCCAGTGTACTAATTACAAATTTAACGCTTTAACGAATCGCTATTAATTGAATTATTCACTCGGTCAAACTTCCGACTCCAATCTTAGGGAAAAGATTATCTCATTAATTAGTTCTCACACAGATTCCTGACTGAAATTAAGTTCGTTTTAAGTCGAATCTTTGCATAAAGTTGTCAAGTTCTTAAATATTGACACAGTTATAAAAGATTCAAAAAGAAACTAGTTTTGGAAATTCAAAGTATAAATTCATTTATTTGCTTTATTTGTTTCAAGGAAAAGATAAATAAATAAATATTCTTTTGCATTTAAATATTTGTTACTTTTATTTGTTTTATTTTCTCACTTCTTGATATCTTTTTAGTTTCAAGAGAAAGATCAAATAATAATATTCTTTTGCATTAAAATATTTGTTATTTTTGTCTATTTAGTTTTTACACCTCTTGATATTTATTCACTATCACTTCATTACATAGTGATAATTACGAGGGCAGTGCATCCCCAGTAATATAAAAATTTATTAAAGCTCAACTATAAGCATACTTTCATTTTTAATCTTAATTATACCTGTAAATAACATGAATTATATAATACGGGAAGTTTCTTAAGTGAAGATCTGATGCACGTATTTCTAAAGTTTTGTAAAAAAAAAAAAAAGAGAGAGAATAGAAAGAAAATCATCACGTGAAAATTTTTTCACGCATGGAGCTCACAAGAGTGAGTCCGATACTCTGGTTTTACTCTTAGAAACAAGTGAAAATTTTGAAAAAATAACCCCTAAAACCAGATCCTATTTTGATGACTTTAAAAAAATTTCAGGAATAAATACTCACATGAGTCTCCCAACTTGCAACAAATGTTCAGCCTTTTGAACTAATCACCTCTCTAACCCCTCAGAAGAATGTTGCCGGTTAATATGATGTTCCCTTTTCCTCCAAATAAAAATATATGTATATATGAAATACAACCGAAAAAAATTGGCGGGCGATCCCTCCAAAAAGTGGTGTGGTGGAGAAAATGATGGTCATATTTGGATTCAAAGGATCATTTTACGCAAAAAGCAAGAACATCGGAAGCATTTTGAATACTTTTTATTTATTAATCTATTTATTTATTATTATTGTTTTATTCATTTATTTATTTTTTACCACGCAGTATTATTTAATTTTTAGCACTTTAAGGCAGTGTTTTACAACCTTTGTTTCACTATGCTTTACGTATAAAATGGCGATGGTCCCCTAGTTACACATAAAATTTATCATTCAAAGCATGAATACTTTTAATGCGATATTACTTTTAAAAGACCATGGACATGATTAAAATAAGTTGGCAAACAAAATGTGAGAGTTAAAAGAAAGAAAGGAAGCTTTGCAATGCAGAAATAAAGATTAGTGAAAGCTAATAATAATTATGACAACTCACTTTCGAATCTTGCCCTGAAAAATAAAAATACACTGCTCGACATTGAAAATGCAACACCAAGAAGGAGTGGTCAGAAATTCATGCAAATTTTACCGTAGACGCACGTCACTGAGTTATGCAAATGATATGAAATGCGCAGCTCTCCGACGCACGTGAAGTAAGATATAAGAGAATGAAGTTGAAAAGTGGGCTATGTTCATGTTGGTTTATCTGCCAGACTAATTATCGGAGAAATTTGGTTTTTGTCTCGAAGGATACGTGTGATAGGAGGAAATGCCACGCCGTCCTCAACGAAGACACTTCCAGCATATAGACGACTTTACAAGGGGTATGGTGATCGGACTGAGAAGAGGAGGTTGGTCCATACGTCAAATTGCAGCTGATACCCACATGGATGCAAGCACTGTGCATCGGCTGTGTCGGAGATGGTTGGAAAGAGGAAATGTAGCCACATTGAGGGGTGC
This sequence comes from Uloborus plumipes, assembly GCA_038373865.1. Taxonomy (NCBI): domain Eukaryota; kingdom Metazoa; phylum Arthropoda; class Arachnida; order Araneae; family Uloboridae; genus Uloborus; species Uloborus plumipes. Next base: position 9,529 of record JAXGGA010015973.1, read on the forward strand.
AGGTGCAGCCAGAGTGACGTCAGACCGCTTGGATCGACGGATTCACCGACAAGCTGTGGCGGACCCGCAAGGCACTTGTACGTCGATTCTGCAGCACGTGCAAGGTACCCTGGATGTTCCTGTGTCGACCAGAACCATTTCCCGTCGACTGGTTGCACGTGGCCTGCAATCACGGCGCCCGCTAAGAAGACTGCCATTGACCTCACAGCACAGACTCCAACGTTTGGAATGGTGCCGGACCAGAGCGACGTGGATGGCAGAATGGCAAACCGTAGTGTTCTCAGATGAATCCCGCTTCTGTTTGTCCAGCGATAGTCATCGCATACGTGTGTGGCGTCGACGTGGAGAAAGATCGAATCCGGCAGTAACTGTGGAACGCCCCACAGCGCGACAACGTGGCATAATGGTTTGGGGCGCTATTGCATACAATTCCGTATCACCTCTAGTTCGTATTCGGGGCACTATGACGGCCCAACGGTATTTAGATAATGTACTGCGGCCGGTGGCAATCCCCTACCTTCAGGGTCTGCCAAATGCAATTTTTCAACAGGATAACGCCCGGCCTCACAGTGCTCGAATCAGCCAACATGCTCTACGAGGTGTACAGATGCTTTCCTGGCCACCATACTCTCCTGACTTGTCACCAATCGAACATGTGTGGGACGTGATTGGACGCCGTTTGCAGAACCTGTCACTGCCTCGTTCAGAGGACGAACTGTGGCAAATGGTTGAAAGGGAATGGAGTGCCATCCCTCAGGACACCATCCGCAGGCTTATTGACTCCATACCTAGTCGTGTTTTTGCGTGCATCGCTGTCCGCGGTGGTCCTACTTCTTACTGACCCGACGCCGCCGTCCTCGCTCTAAATTTTGCTTATTTATTTTGAAATAAATATCACTTATTGTTCCATGCTGTCTCTGTCTTCTTACCAAATTTCATCAATTTCTGACCACTCCTTCTTGGTGTTGCATTTTCAATGTCGAGCAGTGTATAACCTGGTAGGGGGTACACTCCACGTTGGAAAATACTGCATTAAGGTTATTAATTTTTTTTTAAGCGGCAATAATTGGCGATTAATAGATAATGGTTTTAGGCGCCATTCTTTCTTTCATTTAGTTCATCTGTGGCAGGTGGTGGCTCCTAACTCTTCCCTTTAACTGCAAACAGCATGGAATTTGGTAGAAGTAATGCGTTTTGAGAGTTGTGACAGATAACAAAATTGTGTAAAATTAAAAATGCTAGATAATTCAACAAAATATTCTGATATGTTCACTGCAAAAAATGAACTGCTGTTTTTACAGTATAATAGTGCCAGCCGAGGTTCCAATTTAAAACTGTAAAATGCACAGTCATAAACTGCAAAACTAGCGACTTTAGTTTTTTACTGTAAAGCAACCAATTTTAGTTTATTGCCGTAAAATTTAGCTGTATTATAGTGTAAAAACAACAGTACAATACCGGCTACAGAATTTCTAGTTTAAAACTCTAAAATGCCCGGCAATAAACTGCAAAAATAGCAATTTTAGAGTTTACTAGTGTAATTTTACAGTTTATTACTGTAAAATTAGCAATTTTCAATTTATTACTATAAAATTAGCTGTATTGTTCTGTAAAAACAATATTAATTTTTTACAGCTTAAAAAAATAGTTGAATACAATTAATTTAAGAATGTTAAAGTTTAAAATAAAAATTTTTTTCACTACAAAGGTCAATTTTTTGTTAGTTTCTTTCTTTCCTCTTCTTTTTTACTACAAAGAATGAAAATACAGCAAAAAAAAAAATTATTATTGGAGCTTTTGTTCAAAGAAAATGGTAATATTTTTCGGAACTCTCAACTCAGAGGGGTTTTTTTTTCTTTTCTTTTCTTTTCTTTTTTTTTTTTTGTTTGTTTATTTCGTCCTCGGAAAATTATGATCTCTCTCGCTTACAAATATCGCAGTAATTTTTCTTTTCAAGTTGATATTATTTATGATCCCATTGAAACAAACACCACTAACCAATTTTATTTTCTTGTTGTTTTTTGCCTTTTACCACCACAAAGAAAATTTTCCATCTATTATTCATCTCCCTTGCAAATGCACATTGTTTAAACTTGTAGATGAAAACGAACTTCTTTGTTTGGAACATTTAAATTAACGCAACACTTATCATTTAAGACGTTTACTAGAATGTATAAAGTCGTCTGCGGCTAGAGATTAAAATTCTCTACTTCAACTTTCACTAATTCATCTTAATGATACAGAACAGGGCACTAGTCCCCCACCTCCATATTTCAAACCCACCCCCTCCAACTAACCAATCTCCTTCACTTCAAATACCTAAAAACAAACCACCACCTATTCACTTCAAAAAACAAAACAAAATCAACACATCACAAACCCATCTCAATCTAAATAAACATTCCTCCCCCATCCTAAAAACCTCACCATACCACCAATAATACCAATACCTACCAACTTAACAAAATCACTCCTTTTCATATCTAAACCCCAAAAACAATTACACAAACCTCCCTACTTTACACTCCCCTATCAATCCCCCACCCTCCTCTCAAACTAAACTATAACAACAACATTCAACCCCCCATCCCCAACACTCATTAACCCCAATATTACAAATACCATCCATCCCCCCCAAACTAAACACATACACCAAACCCCCCAAAATCTATCCAAAAACCATAAACTCACTTAAAAAATATTTAAATCCTTCTCCCCCCTATACCCCCATATCCATCCCCCCTACCCTCTTCCCCCCAAAACAAAAAATTCCCAATACTCCTTCTAAACCCCCCATCAATCCCCCCATAAACCCCAAAACCAAAAAACACCCCCACATCTAATAAATCCCTTTATGGATGAAGAGAAAATCTAATAAGAGCCCACAACTATCACATTTTACTCTACCACTCAATACACACACCATACCACCCATCCATCCACCCACCCCATAACAACTATACTCACAAACTACCTTATCAACAACCCAAAAAAATACCCCCACACCCCCTAATATATACATATCTCCACCCCCCCAACCAACAAAAATACCAATCCCACCATAACACTTACCACAATCATACAAATCCATCCCAAATCCCCCCACCCCCCCACAAACCCTCCCTCATAAAACCAAAATACACCATTCAAAATCATCAAAAATCAAAAAACACCCACTACCCCCCAACTCCCAACCAACACCCCCCAACAACACACACACCAACCAACACCCCCCAAAACCCCCCAAACCCATCAAATACCCCAAAAACCAACGATTCTCAACACACTCATCACTACTCTCTCACTCACCCCCCCTGAATCTAATCAATACACTCTTCAATCTCACAAACATACACACAAACCTCTCATACCAATATTCTTATTCAACTCTCTCAAAATAACTACCCAATACATCATATACAACAATCATGATACAACTCACAACACCAAATAGAACAACTTCACCCACACCAGATTCCACAGACACTACGTTCTACCAACATAGATCAATAATATCCTAATAGCATCTATCACCTAAACACCCTCACCAACACACACCACACTCACACTTGTACTCCACACTCATATACATACACTTCACACACATTCTCTCAACATATACACTACAATCAAATAGTACGTACCTGAATAGAATAATACAAAACTGAATAATACATAGTCCACAAACTAAACTACGATGATAATAATCTTCTTACATGTAAATCATATTATATCTAATAATCTCTCCTCCACACTCAACTACACACAACCTCAAACAACACACACTACAAACCTCTATCATCTACACCACACCTCACAACTCCAAATCACAACCATCTAACAACATGATCCCACATATACCTACATATCACACAACAATCAACTAAACACAAATCACCGACCAGACCACATACTCTCATCTATATCTCTAACTATCATCACACATATATTACCAAACAATCTAATCAATATAATACCCTAAGACCACACAACAACTAACAACACAACACACACTAACATCTAATGACACTACAAATAAAAACCTCATAATATAAACAAAACCACATTATAGATTCAATTATAGAATCCATCCTACAAACACACAATTCTACTACTAATTCACCAATATACTCCTCTTATACTCTACTAATATATATATATCATCCATAACTGTCTCACATTATAAACTACCCACTCCACCTCCACTACCAACACTTCATAGAAATGTCTCAAACACCACGCTCTCAGCACAAATGTCACGTCACATCAAAGACTACACACGTATATCCTATGCCAATCTGTCGCCATAATATATACCACTCTTTACATATATATAGATATGTATAAATCATCTGACGACGTGATATATAGAGAAATACACCATATAAGACACATACTCTCTCTCACAATCATTTCACTCTGCTCACACCACCCTAACACACTCTCTACAAATAGTGTGATATCTACCACCCTACAACCACAGAATGAGTGTAGCAACAAATGATCATCTACACATAATAAAATTATTACTGTATAGATACTGTATGAAATATACGACCTTACTCTCTCAAAAAACACCAAATACTCCTCACATGTTAGATGTTTCACTACTCGCATAGTGTCGTGATGCTAACTCCTACACAAAAATTGACTATCAATTTATATAGAGTAGTACTGTAAAACGATCACTATCGTATCCTCCCCCTCACCCCCCTACTACCTTAGACTCACAACTCATGTCCTCCAATTACCTACACGTACACTCCCTACACTCTCACCTATCACACACTTGACACTGCTCGTGGTCATCTCACCACCCTACACAGTGATGAACACTTCCCATGAATGCCACCACCTCTCCACACCTCCTATCACATCTGCCAGTGTGATGTGGTCACCAACACCTCCTCCTAACCCCTACTTGCCCACCTACCACTAAACTTTCAAACTCTCTGCTCATATCGTATATAGTGAAACTCACGACACCATCTTACTTATGCTATTAACCAGCAGAGCAAGCACATGCTCTCCTAATCCCACACCCACACCCTATAGTCACTCACTAAATTCTCATGCACCACTCACTCCAAGATCCCTAACACAACAAAAAATATATTCTCTCAGTTATACACTCAGACAAGACCCGTTACCACTCTACTATCACCCCGTGTGACCCCTTCATATCCAAGCTCAAGAAGATAAATATACTCGAGATAATAGTGTCTCTCTACTCCAAAAATATCGTAACTAGACGCAGAAGATCTAAGTGTACTAACACACTACCACACCTCATATCATCCCCATGGATTGTTGTGAGAGATAGAGATAGTGTGTACAGTATCCCCATGTGCACAACACAAAAAGTTAAATAGATCTGCAACATCACCACCATAGATACTAATCCCCCCTTCACAAACCCCCAACCCCTAAATAAACACAACAATACACACCGAATAATCATAAAAACATACCCCCAATTTCAAAAACCACAAATGAAAAGTAATTACACATACGACCACAGATAATCACACAAGTCACATGCAGAAACTCACACTCTTATCCTACTTGTATATCCCGTGCCCCGATAACACTATTGTAGTTTATACCTCACTTGCCCAATAACTTATAGTAAGCGTGGAAGACATTTTCGCGTGGTTTTTTTTTCTTTTTATTTCTAGCGTTTTCTTGAATGGAATATGTAATTTATGAATGACCAGAATGCTCCGGATTTTGCTAGAACCTTCTTTCCGTGTATAAATAGCCTTGAACACAGTTTTTAGTTAGTCAGTTGTTTTCAGATTTGATCTGGTGACTCGTTTTCGTTCGCTTGGCGAATGGTTGTTTTGCTTTTGTAATTGCTTAATTACTGTTCACGTTTGATACGTGGTGCTGAGTTACTGTTGAGAGTACAGTGTACTGTTTTGCTACCTAATTGCTGGATGTTTAGCAATTGTTTCCTGCTCATATTGTAAATAGTGTAAATACTTGTAAATAAATTTATAGTTACTTCCTCAAGATAGGAATGCTCATTTGAAGAAAGTTGAAGGTGCTACGGACTCGTTACACCGTATTTACATCTTCGATTTGAACAATTTTTCGTTCAACATTGAACCGTTCAAGCAACCTTTCCCCACCTAATAACTTATGAGTGAACCGTCCGAATGGAATAAACTTTTTTTTGTTTGAAAGATCTCGGAGAGGCTTTCCCATACATTCCCACATTTCGCTTTTTGATTTGAACCATTTTTCGTTCAATATTGAACCGTTCAGAAAAAAAAAATTAACATTAGCGTCTACGGGGAATTTAAGTTGAATGTTGATCCTGAACTTAAAGTCGGATTTCCTTTTAAACTAACTTTGTAAGAAAATTGTTTTGATAAATAAGGTTTGCAAAGTACTTTTCTGAGTAATCTTCTGTGAGGACTCTGATTCCGACTCCGACTCCGCAAACATGGCGGAAATGCTGGCTCAGAAAAAAAAATGACTGACTGTGCAGACGATTTTTTGTTTATTTATTCATTTGTTTTATTTTATTTATTATTATTTTTTTTTTCTGGCAGACGATTTTTTTTTGTAACAAAAATTTTCATTCACGAGAACATTTTATTCTTTATTTATATTTAACAACTGGCAACGGATTAAAAGTGAAATTCGAGACATTTTATTAACAGACGAGTTTTTTTTTCTTTCTTTGAATGTGTTTTGATGCTCTTTGTACTTTTTATTTATTTATTTATTTATTTTATTATTATTATTATTATATTTTTTTTTTTTTTTTTTTGAAAACGATGGAGGATTTTTTCTACGGAGGAACTGTAACAGTTACACTCTTTAAAAGGTGCGACAAAACTTTATTTATTCGTTGATTACTTTTTACGTGTCTATTTCATCTGATGAGAGGGGTATATTTTGCTTTTCGAAATCAGCTCTAAGTGCTAAAAAGGTATGTTTGACATAATTTTCAGTCTCAGATAATCAAGAGAATAATGATCAGATGCGAGAATGCCGATGTCGATGTACGGGAAAGTAGGCTCGTTTAGTTTTTGACAGAACTTCTAGTTTAATGAATTTATTTTTCGCATTGTTGACTAAGCGCAAAAATCACCCCACACTCCCCCTTTGGCGATTGGCGCCAAAATTTAATCGATTCCTGCTTCCTTAATTGGGTTACTGTTATTCCAAATTTCATTCGAATCGCAGCTATATTTCTCGAGATATAGTAGGTGCAATGACAAAATAAGCACTTTTGATTGCACGACCCCCCTTTAAGCAATTGACACAAAAATTGAATCAGCTCTTGTACTCTTTAACGTCTACTTGAGCATCAAGTTTTGTTCGATTTCGTTCATTACTTCTCGAGATATAGCAGTTACATTAAATAAGAAGAATGCTCCATTGCTCCACCCCCCTTTGAGATATTGACACACAAATTGAATCAGCCCCTGTATTAAATAGGGTCTACATATTTATCAATTTCCGTTTTATTCCGCCGGTTACTTCCTGAGATATAGCAATCACCCACGCTCAGAAAACGTGCAATTGCTCCACCCCCCTTGGAGGAATTCGCTAAAAAAAGTCAGGTGCACCAGTTCACATGGTGGTACATATGTGCAAAAATTTTTGTTTGATTTCATGCAGTAGTTTTTTTTTCTAGCGCGGCCACAAAAACTGGTCACACACTTACAGACTCTCTCTCCTTTTTTTCCCCCTTTTTTTCTCTCTCTCTCTCTCTCTCTCACACACACACACACACACACACACACACACACACACACACACACACACACACACACACACACATTTTCCAAAAATAATCGAAATGGACTCAGCGCACCTCAAAACGTACAAATCCGTCAAAATTTGACATTCGAAAATTTTCACGAATCCAATACTTTCTTCTATATATTAGACATAGAAGAAAGTAAAAACCAAGTAAATACATTCCTAAGAATGAAACGGCACTTAGCAGGGAAAAAATAGATGCATTCTGTTTTGAGTTTTAATATTTTTAAGGTTTGACATTGTGTATTTAAAATAAAAAAAAAAATAAAAAAAAATTCAAATGTAATAAAAGCAGTACACTCACAGCGTGATCATGACTTCCAGAGACTTAAGTTTCATTCTTAGAAATGTATTTCTTTTATTCCTGACTCATTGAGCTCCTAATAAGGACGAAACTGCAGTCTCAGGATGTCATGCCCGAGCCTTAGGTTTTTTGCTTATGGTTCTGCCTTGCCCTGGCGTATGGGCGGTAACTTATTTCATTTTTCCAAAACTTTTGTCTTCATCTTTTTAGTTGAGCCGCACCATTATTTGCGGACTCTCGCTGGCTTGGTAAATTTATTTTGTGCACCAGTTTGAATTTACCCTCAGGTTCAATGACAGGACATTGGCCTCTAGCTGAGTTATTGACTATTCCAGACTGTTGAGTCCATATTAGGATGAATCTGCAGCCTCAATATGTCATTACTTAGCTGTTGGTGTGTTGCTTGTAGTTCAGCTTTCATAGGTTGTAACTTTTTCCATTTGCAGAAGTAATGTTTAAAAAATTCCAGCTGCTTTTTTTTTCACTTCCAAAAAAATTGTTTTTTTTTTTTTATTTGAAACACACAAACCCATAAAATATACTTTACTAAATTTTTCATTAGCATTTTCTATTTTCAATACGAGGAATACTTTTGCAGAAGCGCTAAAAAATATCTCAGATTGCATGAATATTTTAAAACTTCTGGAAGAAGTCACAAACTAAAAAATAATAAGGAATGAAAATTCGTTTTACGAGCAAGAACTTAAGTATTTAGAAAAATTAACAAATTTCATTTAATTTGGTTAAAATATTTCACAACCAGATCAACCATGCTTCAACATACAGGGATGTCCACAGGGGGGAGGGGGGGAGTATGGTGCCATCAAAATTTTTAAGGGGACTTTTTCAACCTAATTTATTTATTTATTTAAATTGTTTATTAATTTATTTCTTTAATTTCTTAAATTATTTACGGGTTTTTTAATAGAAATAATTCATTAATTTATTTTTTTATTTAAATTATTTCTCTTATTTCCTTATTATTATTTATTTTTATTATTATTATTTTTTTTTTGTGTGTGTGCGTGTGTGTGTGTGTTTGGAATGTCTGGAAGGGAGAAAAAGCGATTCTATTCCTCGCACAATTCGAACTTTAAAAAAATTTATAACATATAAAAAATAATAATTATAATTTAAAAAAAATGAATAATGTTAAAAAAAAAATAAATAAAAGAAAAAAGAGGAGTAAAAGTAAAAAGCACAAGAGGGTTGTGAAAATTTGAGGGGGGGGGATTTGCGTCATTGAGCTTGGAAGGGGGGGGCGGGCACCTCTGCTTCTCAAAAACAGATATTTTTAAAAGATGATCATTTGATTCTCTATTCATATTTTTTGTAGATGTGGAGTTTCTTTCCAACATTCCAACGTAAACCGAAATCATTCAATTATCATGATCATTTTTAAATGTGCCATCTTTAAAGCATCCATGATTCCTCGCATAATATCTCTATATGCACAGTGAATGGTTCTTATGTTCCTAGTCGTAATGCGACCATGCATATAAATCAGCTAAGTGCGCATTGCAGTAATCGCGATTGCCACATCTCTCCAGGCGAAGTAACTTTGACAAGTTAAATGCTAGGTAAACAAGTCACTGTGGTGCTAAATGGCTAATGGGGTAATGGATACGAATGGATGGCCGTTGTCACTTTTATGTTCAAAAAGAATTACAGTATGATGTTTGGCTTTTTGAAAAAAGAAAAAAAAAAGATTGCATGTAGATGAAACTTTAGTTGGGATTAGCTACTGCGTTTGTATTCAATGAAACAAGATACGTTGTTGTTCAAACATCTTACACATATTTTCAAAGTTTTCGTAGGTTATTCTTGTGTTGTTTGTTGTTGTTATTACGGAAACCACTCGGAACCCGAGCCCGAGCAGACACATCTGCCCCCGATTTAAGGCGGAATAAGTACGGCTTCTGTTTTTACGAGCACCATTAAAGTGGAAGTCCGATTTAGCTCCAGAGCACTCTGTTCTTTTGATCCAGCAATCTCGAGCAAATCCCTGGCCCATTACCCTCACCCCCCCCCCTTTTTTTTTAGCCTTTTTTAGAAAAATTGACCCACCTCCGAAATATTGAAGACCTGGCAGTACAGCCCTCCAAGAATTTGAAATTCAAAAAAGATGAAAAAAAGGTGTAGAATGGGGGGGGGGGGATACAAGTTGTCATATCGACCCCCTCCTAAATTTTAACATATATACGCCACTGGTAATCAGACTCGACTATCAAGCAATAATTACAACTTTTTGTAGCTGTCTACTGCTTTCCATGTTTTCTCGTGTAATCCAGAATTTTCTTTAACTTCCTTTTGAGATTTTACATGTGTACCCGCGAACTGCATCTGAATACAAAGGTGCTTTCAGTGGGTGAAAAAAGTGAATAACAACTGATTTAGGAAAAATGCCCAAAGCTGACATCCCCCCAGAAAACAGTTCCTAAAGCTAAAATCTTTAAATGAAACAAACGTTATAAGCAATGCCAATTTTCTAAAGTAATTTAGAGTAAACTTTTTTTTTCTTTAGAAGAACCATTCATTACCACTAGAGAATTTCAAAGTCTCATTTCCACCAGAAAACTATCTCTAAGGTTATAATTAGGGATGCACCGATAAGCAAATTGGCCGATTACCGATTAATCGGCGAATGAGAATCATCCGATTAATCGACAGAGCCGAGTAATGTTCGAGTTTATTATTTTTAATATTACCAATTTCACCTTCACTGTTTTTACCCTTTCTAATACAATTCCGATTTTTAAAAATGGTTACTTATTTGTGTTTGACAAAAGATTTGTTTTTCTCCATTTTTCCATGTTAAATAATTTCAAAATTTATCGACTTCCTTTGAATTTTTTAAAATATTTTTGTAAATAAAATTACGTTAACACACTAGACATAATAGTTATTAAAACAAATGGGGGGGGGGGAGGAACTGTGATGAGCCCTTTAATTTAGGGGTGTTCTTAATTTAAATTTAATTTTCAACTATAAGTAGCCATTTAATTCAGGACTTGTTCTTTGAAAATTAGAGGTTATTTAAAAGCAATAAGCTAAAGAGAAAAATATCGAAACATGAAAAATGTTGCAACATTGTCTATAAGTGTAGATTTATTCAGAATAGGAATATTAAATTATTAAATCATTTATATCAACTGAGATGCAATTTATTATTATTATTATTATTATTATTATTTTGCATTTCATTCTTTGAATTATTTGTTATGTTTTTACTCATTACACTTTCGTAAAACGTGTAATTCTTGTTTGCAGAAAATTATTCATTTCTTGTTTATAAATTTATCCATCGTAATATTGTGTTCAAAAATCGTTGAATTAATTTTATTTAAAACATCCTTTCTGCCGGTTGATCAGCAAAATTTGACTGATTATAAATGAAAAGAAATATTCATGTTTTTGAATTCCAATTTAAAATTTCAGGAATTTGCAGATGGTTATCTTTTAATATTCCAATCAGTTTTGCGTTTTCTATGAACTATTTGTTTTGTTTTTACTCTGTACACACTTTCATACTGTATGTTATAGTAAGGATTTCAGAAAATTACATTTATTTACTGTTAATAAAACAATTTATCATAGTTTCTTGGTGAAGGTATACTTTGAAAGCTAATATAAAAAATTTAAAAAATTCGCCGGTTAATCGGCAAAATTTTGCCGATTACTAATAATCGGCAACGTGGCCGAACGGCCGATTAATCGGTGCATCCCTAGTTATAATGATGCAAACCGCACTTGGATTTTTTTTTTTTTTTGAGAGGATACAAAATTAATGCATCAGTTTTTCTGGTTTTCTCATATTTCACGCTCAAACTGGTGAACACGATGCAAGCATTGACGCCCCCTGGAATGCAGCTTTCTATCAAGAGCTGCGCATTGAAAAGAACTGTCAAGTGGTACTGTCTGATCTTCTCAGGTAAAACCTTCCGCGTATTTACGCATGCGCCAGGTCTTCTCTGATCTTACCAAGATAGGGGTGTTAGGTAAGATAACAATAAGGGAAAGAATAATAGAGATCATTTTGAACCGTATCAAACAAGGTAAAACAATGCTAATTTCAAATACATAGTTTAGTTGAATGTGTCAAAAGAAGATAGCAAAAAGGAGATAATTTTAAATTGAAAACTTCGGAAAGTTAGCACCCACAATCCATCTATCATTTTTTAAATGGAACTGTTCGCAAGTGCCAGGTGCGGCTTTCGTGGACGAACAGTACAGCCCGTTGAGGCTTTCAAAGATAAAAAAAAGTAAATAACATCGCTTTCTAGGGTATTAAAAAAAAAGCTTGGAAGTGAAATGTGATAAAAATTCTCAATTCGGAAGAGCAATTTCCTCAAACTTCTCCTCTCACTTCTTGAGATTTTCCAAAAAAAAATTCATATAACTTCCTGCCCAATGGCTTGTAAAATATCGACTCACATCAAATAAGAAAATCGATATGCGGCTATTTTTGTATCCAGCTTATAAAGCTAAGATTAGTCTTTCGATGAATAATGAACTAGTTGAAGATGAATGCAGCCATTAATTCGAGACCGAAGGCTATCTGAGCTGACGTCACGTGGATGCCCGCACGGGAAAGATGCCAGAAGAATTACGGCCCGCACGGTAAAATGAGACCGTAAGAAAAACTTGTATTTTGGGTTTGTTGCATCTTAAGGAAGGATTTATAGTCTCTTCTTTTTTTTTTTTTTTTTCCTCGCATGCTATCATCGCTGTCTTGAATTCCATCAACTTGTGCGGCTACATAAGCTTTTCCTTGACAGAGAGAACGAGATTTGTTTATTTTTCTTTTACTTTGTTTGTGGGAAAAGATGCCCAAGAGATGATTTGAAGCAGAGCTTAAAGGGGAAAAGTTCTTTTTTGTTGCTCAATAAGTGCTCCTGATAAAAATATGAGAGAAAGATTGGAAACGTATTGCACTTAAGAAGTTTATTCAGACAAGTGCTATCAAACTTCAGCTACATATTTATCTAAAATACAAAATAATAATAATAATAATAATAGTAATAATAATAAATAAAAAAATAATATATTTTTAATTAAAAATGAATTAAATAACCATAGAAATGAAAATTTGAAAACAAGTTTAAACTATTTGTGTATGTATTTATTGGAATTTAATATCAGAAACGCGACGAAGTGTTCGTTTCTGTTCTTGTATCTTGTTCTTCATCTTTTTATCTAATTAAATATATTTTTAATTGCAGATTAAAGCACATTTATAACGCTCTTTCAAAATTCTCCCAACTCCTCTCATGGTATACCCCCCCCCCCCAACACAAGGACAATTACTTTATCTTCCAGGAACAAAATCGGATACTTTTCCCACAGGCCTTGTATATATATATATATATATATATATATATATATATATATATATACAGGGTGTCCACTCCAATCGTGGACCAATAGCTAATTTCTAAACCGTTAGAGATAAGCATATCGTTTATTTAGGAAAATATCTCCAAATTATGAAAGGAATTTTGGGTATATTCAATGTTTTTCAAAAAATCAAATTTTGAAAGAGTTACGAAATTTAAATTTTTATACAGCCACCCAGTTCTATCAATCATATTTAGTAAAACATTCTCAACACTGTAACGTTTAAAACTAAAAAAAATCACTCTTCTACCACAAAAATTGACCGAGTTATGACGTTTTGAAAAATCAAGATTTTGAAGGATTTCGCATACGGCCCCTTGAGAGATCTCTCGATGACGTCATGAAATAATGCAAAATCTTGATTTTTCAAAACGTTATAACTCGGTCAGTTTTTGTGGTAGAAGAGTGATTTTTTTTTAGTTTTAAACGTTACAGTGTTGAGAATGTTTTACTAAATATGATTGATAGAACTGGGGGGCTGTATAAAAATTTAAATTTCGTAACTCTTTCAAAATTTGATTTTTTGAAAAACATTGAATAGACCCAAAATTCCTTTCATAATTTGGAGATTTTTTCCTAAATAAACTATATGCTTATCTCTAACGGTTTAGAAATTAGCTATTGGTCCACGATTGGAGTGGACACCCTGTATATATATATATATACAGAAGACCTAGTTTTGTTTTCGAATAAAGTAGTTTTTTTTTTCTTCTTCCATTTTAAAATTTAATAAGGGCATACTTTGAGAAATTTGCAGTTAAATCCTATCGCAAGAGAATCGATGATAGTACACTAAATAAGGTTTGTTCAGTGTATTTAGGAAAACAAGCTGAAACAGTTCTATTACTGAAAAATTACTGCGAAGTCATAATACGAAATATAGCTCCGCACTTTATATATAAAACTGCTCAACTTTTTAAATCCTGAACTGAAAGTAAAAACGTTATCTTTTAATATTTTTCAGGGGCATTATGTCGTTATGGAAATTTAAAAATAGTAGTTTGCGAAACACTTTCAATTTTTAGAAAAAAATCTGTCAGATTTTCCTGTATCAGATTCATTATTTTCTCATTTTTGTCATTTTATTTTGAATTGCAAAACGTAGTTCATTCCATAAACCTCGAAGAATTTGCTTTTGTAATGATGGAATTTTAACCTTTCATGTGCTATAGAGTTTCTTCAGTCGAAGTAAAATAGGACAATTTGGAATCATAATAGAAATCTAAATTATTTTGGGTTAAACGTGAAAAGAATTTAAATAGCTTTTACGTTTTCGAAACTTCAGCGAAATAATTAAAAAGGATTTTTTCAATCGATAATGCTGTATTTTTATCTTCACATTTTTTTAGACATTGAAAATAGCTAGTCAGTTTTTTTTTTTTTTTAGTTCTTAATTTCTGATGCGTAGTTAGTATGCATTCAAAAATTTTGGGGGCATTAGGGATAAACTTTTGCTATTTAAGCAATCATTATAAAATTATTTTACATAAATATGTTGAAACGCTTAAAACTATTTAAATTTTCTTTTTCAACCGCTCCCTTAAAAAATTTTTTGAAAAAAATAGCAAAAAAGAATCGCGTTTTTTTTAATTTGATTTTATTGAATTTTGATTTTTTTTTTTCACTCCACTATACTGTCGTGCTAATCACAAAAGTCGTATCTGCAGGTTTTAGCAAAATTGAGTTATCACCACCAAATGGCTCTTTGTGACGTATTTTACCGAAATACAAAATTATATGGCCATTTGAGAACGGGAAACATTAAAAAAAAAATTCTGAAAAAGTTTCATCTGAATCAAGTACATGGTGACGCAAAACTTTAAAGAGTTTCTTCTCAGTTTGGGACTGCACACTGCAGATACCACCTTTGCGCTTAGCACTGCAGTATAGTGCCGTGCTTTGCACAAAAGTGGTATCTGCATTTTTAAACAAAATTGAACTATCTCCAGCAGGTGGCTCTTTGTGATGTATTTTACCCAAATGCAAAATTATGTGGTCATTTGAAAACGGGAAATATTTTTTTAAAAATTCTGAAAAAATTGGTCTGAATCAAATACATGGTGGCGCAAAACTTTAAAGATGTAATATCTCAGTTTGAGCTCAACTGCAGACACCACTTTTGCGCTTAGCACGGCAGTATAGTGCACACACACCTAAACAAACAAGCACAAACAAGAAAATACTTTTTAAAATCCACCAAATACATCACGAAAAGTAATAACCTCACTTTTATGTCCATGAGCCCTGGCACAGGCCTGCATGGAAATGTACTTCTACTCCTTCTCCTGTAGAAACAGAATTATAATAACTTTTCATTTTTTATTTAAAAAAAGCTTATAAATCTAAAATTCGTAAAATTATACTCATTTTAAGCAAGGGAAAAATTACAAAAATATTACTATGAATTTGAGAGAAGTATAACTAATAAATGAAATAGCTTTCAAAGATGAAAATTCATCTCATAATTTGCTTTAAAATAAACCAATGCACGAAAAAAAGTTATAATAAATTAAAACGAAATGAAAAAATAAATAAAAATGAAAAAAAAAAAGTTTCAAAATATATTAATTTTTTAGTTAAAAAAAATGTTCTAGTGATTTTTAATGCAATTGTTTTTTGAAGTGGTTGCACAGCCCTGCATATGGCTCTGACGGCTTCCATGTTTGTTACTGCTCTTTATTTGAGCCAAAAAATTAGTCACTTTTCAATTAAAAATACTGTAAAACGACAGATTAAAAGTCTGAAATATCATTAGCATAGTTGTCCCTAACAGCTTTGTCTTGCATAATGAATGTCCTACATTTTTGAAGTATTAGAATCACATTTCAGACCGAAAGAGTAATACTTTATTTATTTTAGAGATTATGCATCCAAAAAATTCGTTTTTAAAAATAAAATCATAATGCTTATCAAAAGAACTAAATTTTATCTCCCATATTTCACATAAAGCAGGTGCATGCTTAACAGCTGATTATTAATTTATATTTCATTAGTAAAAACAGCAAACAGATGAAAAAAAAGTTTCTCCTAGGAATCAGTCAGCCATTTTAAATTATGTTGCTAATTTGGAACATTTGAAGCATTTTGGGAGCGAGAGTTGAACATTAAATGAGTAGTACATCAACTCTATGTAATTAGAATGCATAGAAATTTTCATAATAAACTTGTAATTAAAATATTTGATTTCACTAATTTGCATATAACTTGGTGTGTTTAAATGCCACAAAAAGGAATTTCGTGCAGCAATTATTGTATGGTTTACAATCCGATTTATATAAGTTCAAATTTGTCATTAGCATGGATTTTCCAATTCTGTTAGAGCGGATATTATTTTTTTTTAATAAATTTTTCAATAAAATTTTTTATTTTACTGATTTTCGTGTAATTTTGACGTGTTTAAATGCCACAGAAAAGTTTTTCTGTTACGATTATTCTATGCTTTATTGTCTTATTTAAGTTCTAATTTGTCGTTTGGATGGCTTTTCCAAGTCTATGCTCATGATGAATATGAAAAATGACTCATGGAAAAAGTAATAAGTGAATATATAGATAATTAACTCTAATAACAACAAGTAAAGTACACAGGTTACTTAATTAGCTTATCTTTTTTTTTCTTTCAAATTTTATCAACAATAATATTTCAAGATTTTATTTTTTAAAAACTCTCTTATTTTAAGAACCACTCTCACGTAACTACGCTAAACGATTGAGCAGATAGATACAGCAAAAAAAAAAAAAAGCTCCTTCTTAAAAATATAAAATATTCATTTCTTCTTGTAAAAAAAGGTAAAATGAATTTTTAATATTGAATGGAATTTTTCGAAGCGGAAAGCAAACGACTTTCAAAATTATGAAGTATTTTTATGCCCCCTCCATTTTATCATCTCGAAATGCTTCACTGCGTACCAGAATTATTTATGTTCCATGGAATGTTTATGATGCAAAAGTTAAAATGATGACTTTCTTTTATAACGAAAAACATCCACATCGCTATAAAATCATCTTTGGGGGGAGGGGGACTAGAATTTTCGGTATGAAAGTTTAAATGACTTGCAAGTTGAAATTTTTTTAAAGCAATAAAACATTTTTGACTGAGTAATGAGCATTTAATGTACAATAAACTGCCAGGAATTTTTTTTCAACGAAATTCGGTAAGCGCAGACCTTTTTAGTATCATAAATATTAATGCATAAAAATATTAGATTTCTATTTTACTTCTTTCATAAATTACAAATATGCATAAAACTTTTTTGCTAACTCTTGCAGAGGAATTGAAAATCCCTGAACACAAATCAAATACGATGAATTTTTGATTGAAAACATATTGTTCTTAGCATAAATTATTTGTCTTGTGCAGACAGTGGATAGAAATATAATTACTTTCATCTTGCATGCGAATATTTATCACAGGAATTTTAAAATAAATGCACACGCTTCAACATGCGATTTATTTGTTTTAATTCTAAAAGAAAAACTCCTTGCTTGTCCGTAAAATGCTTTTAAATGTCAGAGGCCAAAATGTACAAAACAGTTAGAACGGCTAAGAACTACATTATATGGTATGATTACAATCACTTTACTGCAAAAAAACCAACTGTTGTTTTTACAGTATAATACTGGCAGCCGAGGTTCCAATTTGAAACTGTAATATGCACAGTAATAAACTAAAACTAGCAATTTTACAGTTTTCTTACTACAAAGTTAGACATTTTACAGTTTTTTGCCGTAAAATTTAGCTGTATTATACTGTAAAAATAACAG
>JAXGGA010015974.1:0-27761 GCA_038373865.1 Uloborus plumipes
CTGCTAAAGCTAACCTGAAATTATTTTACAGAAAAAGTTTCAAAATGACTAATTGTTTTATGCTTATCAAATTTTATTCTTGTTGATGTTTTGATTTTTGATTTTGAAACGTAGAAAGATTAAAGAAGCTTTCTTTTTGAAAAAAAAAAAAAACTAATAAATATGCATTTAAAAAGCAGCATTCCATACTTTACGTCCATATTCCCATTAGTTAAATTGTTATTTAATCTTGTTCATGTTTCTTTGCTTATATCATCTTTAAAAGTACTTTCATATATTAGCCCAACAAAAATTTTCTCCTGTAATCGGGTGTTGGCTGTAAAAGGAGCCGTTCCAGTACTGATTTACTAAAAAAATAAATTCCCCTTTGCCTCAAATTGGTCATGAGTCAGGATCTAATCAATTTTCGTTCCCCTTCTTGAAATTTTACGAACTCACCCCTGGTCCTTACATATATGCATAATAATATACTAGAATTGGTAATAATTGTCTTAAAACCAAAGGTTTTTCTCTTGTGCCTTCATATCATTCATTGCTACAAATGAACTGTGTCATCTAAGAATGTTTTGCTGTGCTTTGATAATTGACATCCTTGATGTAAAGATTTTCTATGAAATATTGATTGATGTGTTGGGTCAAGTGATTCATTTATTAACTTTTCTGAACATCTCAGCTCATATTAATATGTTAGTTCAAAAGCTTTAAAGGCAGAACATTAATAAGATGAATGGGTTAACTAGACGGTGTATGAGTATTTGAAGTTTGAACATGGTTCATTTTTCTTACGCTCTTCAAGTCAGTCTTTTATGCTCTATCGTTAAACAAACTAATTATTTTATTGCGTTATGAATGCGTTACAATTACAGTTGTAAACAATTAAACATATTTGTAGCTAAAATATTAGCCTTTGTGCCCTTTTACTTACCCCTTGTAGCAGTCTTGCTATTGGATGACAAGGTACTTTCGTATTAACTCCACCGTAGCTACAGATTTGGTGGTGAAAACAGATGTGGCAGTTTTAGGAACTGCGTGTACTTGCAAATGCCAGAAAAACCGCCAAACAAATTGTCAAATCTGCAGCTGCGGTGGATTTAATATGTAAGTATGTAGCAAGACCAATAAATAAACCTGTTTTAATAGCCACACGTTGCCCAAAGTCAACTTTACTTGATTGCCTGTGATGTTAAAAGTAAAAAGTCTGATATGATATATTTGGTACCCAGGGTAATGAATTTGAATCTTTATTTATGTCTGTTTTGTTCAGTTGCTTTATTTATTTTTCATTGTATTCATTTGCTCATTTATTTTTAATTGATGTATATTTAGTTTTATTAATTCATTTCTTCATTCAGTTTTAATAATACATGCAAATCCAGCTCAAATAATGTCACTTCTTACTATAGGTTATATGTAACTCCTAGATTATTTGATTATTTGGTTTGCATAAAAAAAAAAAGAATGAAAATATTCTGAAGCTTAGAAATGGATCCATGTTGCATGTATTGTACTTATGTTAAATATCTTTCAGTAGTGAAATTCATGTTATTTGGCTTTTTATTAGGAAAGGAATGAGACAGAACAAAGAGTGTTATTTTATGTAGAAAATGTCTGAATATACAACTTGGTCTTTGGACTCGGAACATGCTCTTGAAATCTTAAATTTCAAAAACATAGCAACATGGACTTGCTGCTTGGCAATGATGTTTGGAGGTGTCGTTCCATACATACCACAGTACAAAGAAATAAAGAGAACTGATAACTCTGATGGATTCTCTACCTATGTATGCCTTGTTTTACTTATTGCAAATACTCTAAGAATAATATTCTGGTGAGTATTGAGTAGTTTTAATCACAATCTGTTGATTTGCATATGTGAGTTTTTCTATGGAAAAAAATCATGTTGCCCACCACATATTTAAAGTTCTGCTATAAATGCTCTTATTTTCTTAAGTTAAAGTAAAAATTTAATGAATATGATTTACAAGTGTGGACGAAAAGACATGTGTTTAAGTCAAATTTTTATGTCTACACTACAAGTGAACAGTTCAGGGACGTCATTTCAAGTTTTTCAGGGGGGGGGGGGGCAAAGGGTTCAAACACAATGCAATTTCACCGAAAAACATCAAAAACCACGCCCACTTATATGTAAATACATTGATTTCTCAAAGCCAGGGGGGCAATTGACCCCCCGCCCCCCGAATGACGTGCCTGGAACAGTTTCTTTTTTTTAAGACTTTCAAGCTATTGTAGCATAGTGCATGAATTTATAAATACATTTGGTGTCAAAAGCGGAAGGCTTTTTAATAACTTGCGTTAATAAACTTTGATTACTAATTTAGGTTTATATTTGGAACACATGTCATGTATCTCCCCTCCACCCTCATTGGCAGCTTCTTCCTTGGTGTCAATAGAGTAACCTTACCTTGCCAAAAAATGTGATGTATGATATTTATACGTTAGCAACTAGATGTGTATTTACCTTGGCAGTACTTTGATCACCAATAGTGATTTTTTGTACACAACAATGCCAATAGATGTTGCAAAAATAAACTCTACAATAATATCAAAAATTGTTTTGTTGCATCAATAAAATATTATTTCAAAACAATTGAACACAAAATGGAGGATTTTCAATCAAACTCATTCATTGTGCACACACAGTATCTCCAAGATGCAAAGTCCTTCAAGTGAATCAATACCTCTAAGGCTACTGGACCCGGGGTTTGCTCGGCTCCTGATCTGGATCAAAAGCACAGAGCCCTCTTCAGGACCCCATCTAACAGTTTAAACCCCTGTGTTGTGGTAGGTACGGGCGACCTTGGAGTGAAAAGTACCTCAAAGAACTCATTATCACACAACATCTCTCATTGAAGAAATACACAGACACACACCATATAAACTCTCAGTTATATGGTGTGGTACTCTCTTAAAAAATGCACTGTGGAATCTCAGTCTCAAGATAATAAAATTCAATGCTGAACTCAAGTCCAAGCGCGGATACAAGGGGGGGGGGGCGATGGGGGCGACCGCCCCCCTCCCTTGAGCCAAAAAAAAAAAAAAGAAAAGAAAAGAGAAAGAGAAAAAAAAGGAAAAAACAGGCACTTACCGAAAATGTAAAAAAAAAAAAGTAATTTTCTACCTTTCTACGAATGAGGGATTTATTATATTTCTTTTCTGTTCCTGTGGGACTGAAATTTGGCACCATTTTCAAGACAGCGCCGATAAATTAAGTCTCTACAAGCAGAAATGCAAATGATAAAAGGAGAAGGGGTTATCCTTCGTCTTCGAATGCATACATTCCGAGTCGCCGATTTCTTGACGCCCGTCATCATATGGAGGGATGCTGTCTTTTTGACGTAACGAAAATAAATAAGATTTCAAGTAGTCTTAGTCTCTTTTTGGAGTCTGTAGAACTGAGCAACGCTCCTAGTTCGGTTATTACACTTTCTTGTTTATGCGATTTTATAACTTTGGAGAGGTGGCTTAAAACAAGGAAAATGTAGCAAATCATCAATATCAACTGGATCTGAGCCCCTTTTATCAACTGAATCACCGTTAACATCCGTAGAATCGCTTTCAAACACAGAAAAGACGAAAGGTAAGTTCCGTTTAGGGTAATGTATGCAGGGGCTTGAACTCTATTCAAAGAGGAAAATTTCTGAATTTGCTGATTGAAATTCTCAGTCACCTGCATACTAGGACAAGATTTTCTAATGAAATACTTTACTACTGTGTAAAAATTTGTTTACTCATCAGCCAAATTTGCCAAAAAAGGATGTCGCAATGACTTCAATTCCGTGCACCCCTGAATGTATGCTAATACAATTGTAATACTACTAATATAAACTACAGTAACTATGCTGAAAACCGATGTAAGCAAGTGATGATGTGATTATTTTTTTCTCTTCCCTCGTTCTTTATTATCTGCAGATTAATGTCAAGGATTTGTCGGTCCATATTTTTTTAAATATTTTAATTGATCTTAATTTGCTAAAGGCATAACATTTAAAAGGTTTTGTTTGATTACTTTATTCCCAGATTTCTGCAGTCTCAATACTCATATAAGGCCTCGTAATGCAGAACTTTGTATCTATTTTTAAAAAAAATTCCCGGGGGAGAACCCCCCTGACCACCTAAAATTAGGGATATTCTACCCTCCTTCATTTAAAGGAGTTAAATGCATCCCCTACAAAGGTCATTCTTCTAAAAATATTTTTAAAAAACACAGAAAGCAATAGCATTGGAAGAAAAAAAAAACATAGGTGGGAGGGATCAGCAAAAAGAAAAAGACCCATCAACACGCACACATACGTATGTTTGTGTTTTTATGCTTTTTTTGCGGGGGGGGGTGGGGTATATGTACCATTTTTTGAGGGGGTTATATATATATATATATATATATATATATATATATATATATATATATATATATATATATATATATATATATCAGTAGCGAGGCGTGACTTCAAGCGTCAGTCATCGCTAACTTTCAGGTCCCTAAAGAAATATACCAGACCATATGTTTCGCTCAGGGGTGTTTGTGATCAGAAATTTCTGAAAATTTTGGGCTGCCGAAAAGAAAACTTCATTATCATCGTAACAAAAACGGGAATTTTGAAACTAAGAAAGAGAAAGATGCACGAAAATTCCCGGAAAATTTTTACAATTCAGTTTTTCAATTTAGATTAAAGTAAGCATTAGATGAAAAAGAAACAAAAAAATCGTAGTTACTTAGGCAGAGTAGTATTACTTAAAAATAAATAAATCGAGCAATGCAAATTATTTCCGTTAAAGTAGGAAATTCTCCTCACACAATAAATGAAGTATACTTTAAAACGATAAAAATCATTCATGTTGTTTTCATGAGTTTTAAAACTAAATAGTAATTAAAAAATTCAACTTACCTTGTAAAAATCTTGGCACACAGATGCTTCTTTTACAATTTGAAAAGTTCAAGCTCGCTGAAATGCAAAGCTCAAACGGCAACGAGCACTACTTTTTGTGAAAAACATTTATAATTGAAACTATAAAGAGAGAGTAAAAAACAAAACCACGCACACATATATTCGTTTTGAAAGTTCGATGAAGTTCCAAAAGACAAAAAGAAACAGTGTTTCCCCCCCATGCAAAATTAGTGTTGCAAACAATATTGTCTTCGACCAGTCGGGCTCATATTGGCGCCATCGTAAGATAACAATATTTTTCTAACCGCAACCCCCTTTTTTTTTTTCTTAAATGTGACGCACCGAATTGAAAAAAAAAAGAATGAATGAAACAGGAGGAAAAAAATCCTTACCCCTCCCCATCCAACCCCCACGATCCGCCAAAACTGAGAGTTGCCAGTAAAAACAAAATGCTTTGCACATAAAATTTCCGCGGTAATCGCCGCTGACTCGGTACTATATCTAAGGGAAGCTGTGAAAGAATCTGATTGGCTGAAATGGCTGACAAGCGAAAAAAATTGCGCGCGCACACACGAAACCGATGCGGTATTTTAAACGATGACCTAAGTTCACGCCTTATCGTTTACTCAATAGATGTCAGCACTAAAATAAAATTATTCGGAATATTAAATGATCCGAAAAAATAATCTGAAAATAAAAATTTTAAAACTTTAATTCTTCCAGTGCAAGACGAGGTTTGCCTTCAGGTCATCGGCGAATCGTTCGATGACTTGAGGCCTCGCTACTGATATATATATATATATATATATATATATATATATATATATATGAAGGTAAAAAAAATCAATCGCCCCCCCCCCCCTTGAAAAATTTCTGGATCCGCCCTTGCTCAAGCCAGATAAGAATTGAGGACTTAAGCAATATTTTAACTCATAACAATTATTAAACTGTATTTTATACAAAATAACATCACTTTGTATCAGGGCTGCAGAGGGAAAGTCAGACGAATTTTGAGGTAAAGGAGTCTGAGGCTTTAAAATTCCAAAGTCCCAGTCTTATTTTTCCTCTAAGTCTGCAGCTCTTCCAAGTCAATACAATCAGAGTCAGACTTATTTGCGGGTTAATGAGTAGGAGGCCTTAACTTTCTAGAAGTTATATCCTGTCCTTTTCTCTTTGACTCCAAAGCCCTGCTTTGTGTTATTCAAAATGCTAAAAATATTTCTCTATTGCTACAGAGTGCATAAAAGGCTGTATATTAATGTGATTAAAAGCCTCTCAAAGTATGCAGTTTTGTCACAAAATGCTATCATTTTTTAAAAATAGATTTTTTTTTTTTTTGAAATTCCAACTTGACTTAAAAGTTCATGTCTTTATCAATGTTTTACTTCCAATTTAAACTAACTGCTATAAATTATACAATATGCCAAAAGTATTTCTATTGCTAGTCAGTGCATAAAAAGATAGGTGTTAATAAAAATGCAGTTGTACCAAACAAAAGTTTTATTTTTCTCGAGAAATATTAAAATTTTAAGAATAAGATTTCACAACAAATGAAACTGAATATTCATCATTTCACACATAATGTACTACTTTAAAAGGCATTAAAATTTTTCTTTTTTATCTTATAAATATATCATAGATCACTTAAAAATTATCTTGTGTGCTCTTCCATTCTTTTTTTTTTTCCTATAAGTCTGATGTAGCATTTATACCTTCTATAGTAAAAAAAAGCAATCTTAGTAAAAATTGCAAAATTATGTATTTCTTAACGCACACTCATAGAGAGCCATTCTCAACCTCACAAAATAAGCTGTGGAATTACAAAATTATCCTTTTTTAAGTCATACTTGAAGAAGGGCTTTCACAACCTTACACATCACACTGGAGTAGTGTACAGACTTACATGGCATTCACTTTTGACACATGATTATACGATGATTTGTATCAAATAAGTTGGGAGAAGTTCTATTAATTAGTATAATAATAATTGAGTACTCTTTAATGAAAATGCATATTTGAAAATATCTTTTTGTTCTAATTATTTGAAGCATTTTTGTAAAATATCTTGCTTATTTACGCTGCTCGACATTGGAAATGCAACACCAAGAAGGAGTGGTCAGAAATTCATGCAAATTTTACCGTAGACGCACGTCACTGAGTTATGCAAATGATATGAAATGCGCAGCTCTCCGACGCACGTGAAGTAAGATATAAAAGAATGAAGTTGAAAAGTGGGCTATGTTCATGTTGGTTTTTCTGCCAGACTAATTATCGGAGAAATTTGGTTTTTGTCTCGAAGAATACGTGTGATAGGAGGAAATGCCACACCGTCCTCAACGAAGGCACTTCCAGCATATAGACGACTTTACAAGGGGTATGGTGATCGGACTGAGAAGGGGAGGTTGGTCCATACGTCAAATTACAGCTGATACCCACATGGATGCAAGCACTGTGCATCGGCTGTGTCGGAGATGGTTGGAAAGAGGAAATGTAGCCACATTGAGGGGTGCAGGTGCAGCCAGAGTGACGTCAGACCGCTTGGATCGACGGATTCACTGACAAGCTGTGGCGGACCCGCAAGTCACTTGTACGTCGATTCTGCAGCACGTGCAAGGTACCCTGGATGTTCCTGTGTCGACCAGAACCATTTCCCATCGACTGGTTGCACGTGGCCTGCAATCACGGCGCCCGCTAAGAAGACTGCCATTGACCTCACAGCACAGACTCCAAGGTTTGGAATGGTGCCGGACCAGAGCGACGTGGATGGCAGAATGGCAAACCGTAGTGTTCTCAGATGAATCCCGCTTCTGTTTGTTCAGCAATAGTCATCGCATACGTGTGTGGCGTCGACGTGGAGAAAGATCGAATCCGGCAGTAACTGTGGAACGCCCTACAGCGCGACAACATGGCATAATGGTTTGAGGCGCTATTGCATACAATTCCGTATCACCTCTAGTTCATATTCGGGGCACTATGAGGCCCAACGATATGTAGATAATGTACTGCGGCCGGTGGCAATCCCCTACCTTCAGGGTCTGCCAAATGCAATTTTCAACAGGATAACGCCCGGCCTCACAGTGCTCGAATCAGCCAACATGCTCTACGAGGTGTACAGATGCTTTCCTGGCCACCATACTCTCCTGACTTTTCACCAATTGAACATGTGTGGGACGTGATTGGACGCCGTTTGCAGAACTTGTCACTGCCTCGTTCAGAGGACAAACTGTGGCAAATGGTTGAAAGGAAATGGAGTGCCATCCCTCAGGACACCATCCGCAGGCTTATTGACTCCATGCCTAGACGTGTTTCTTAGTGCATCGCTGTCCGCGGTGGTCCTACTTCTTACTGAGCTGACGCCGTCCTCGCTCTAAATTTTGCTTATTTATTTTGAAATAAATATCACTTATTAATCCATGCTGTCTCTGTCTTCTTACCAAATTTCATCAATTTCTGACCACTCCTCCTTGGTGTTGCATTTTCAATGTTGAGCAGTGTATGAAAGTTTAATGTTATTTTTTCAGGTTTGGCCATACTTATGAGCTTCCATTGCTATGTCAGAGTATCATTATGAACATTGCCATGTTGGCCATGATGCATCTGTGTGTCAAAACTAGGAATAAAACACTCATAATTCCTTCTAAGTCAAAGCTTTTTACAGGTAAGTTATATGTTTCTTTTCTTTGTTAAAATGGTTTTCTTTCATAACCTGTACTTATCTCTCATTTGGTCATAAGAATTCGAAAACAATTGAAGCACAACTCTTAATTCAGGTTATTTAGTAATAATAATAATAATTAATGATGCATTTAGTATCAAAACCAACCCAATCCAGTGTCTAAAAATGTTACAGGAGAAATAAAAAGCACTTTGCTCTCTACCTACTTTAGTTTTTCTTCCTCATTTGAGTAATATTTGGTATATGACCTCACATATATTGCTGTTTTCATTTTTAAATTCGCAGTATAGTTTAATTATTTACAGATAAAAAAAGCTTGGATTTAGCTGGTTTGGAAGTAAATTAGTCTTTTTGTTTTACTTTTTCACTCAACTTTTTTAAAAATCATGTAGAGTCTCAGTTTATTACTATGTACTAGCAACTACCTGTACAATCAAAATCGTAGGTTGGTTAAGCCAGCGTTTCTCAATGTTTTTTGACGAGCAGCTTGGCAAAAACTTTTGAAACAAATTTGAAACCTATGAGGTTTTATTTCTTCTTTGTCTTTTTTTTTTCTTTATAAAAAATGACTCGCACAGTGTAAAAAATTATGTTATGAAAGAAATGAACTGGTGAAGTCCCATTTCCTTTTTTATTTTTTTGTACTATGGTTTTTTTTTTTTTTGCAAAAGATATTATTTATTAATAAGTAAACTTTTGACTTGTGGACAAAGTTAGCTGGCCAGTGAAGGTTTTTTTTTTTTTTTTTCAAAATAAAAAGGTAAAATAATAATAAATGAATAAAAAGTAAATACATAAAACTTTACTTGATAATTAAACATTTAAATATAAGAATAGTAGATAGCTAATTATTGTTATAACTATACATAAGTAAGTAAGCATTTGAGAAAAATCAGACAATTTTGAAAATTTTTCACAAAATTCCCCCAAAAAATTTTGCATAGGATATTATTTTTTCGTTGTCATAAGTAAGCAAAAATTTCTGAGGACAGGTCAAATTTTTCTTTGAACTGATGCAGGTCTGCCAGACCACGGGTTGAGAACCACTGGACTAAGCAATTTATTATTATAACCTTGTTTATGTTATTTGTACTTTTTTATGGTGACCCTAGGGTGAAACATTGATTGAGCTAGATTTTAATTAAAACAGGGTTTTGGCTGTGGTTTTCTACCTGATGGAAAGGAATTCCTTTAAAATCCCTTTGTACTCTGATAGTGTCTACTAAAAAATATCAAAGTGAGAAAAAAGAATAAAAAGCTTTTTGAAAAATCATGGGGGGGGTATTGAGGGGGAGTGTAGTGTAAAGGGTTAGTTTGTGTTGGGGTATGTGGGGTGGTGTGGTTATTTGAGTTGGGTGGGGGGTGTGAAGGGGTGATGTGTTGTAGTTTGGTGTGAGGTAGGAGGTGGTGTGTGGTTGTGTGGGGGTAAGGGAGAGTGTGGGGGGGGGGGGGGGGGGGGGGGGTGATGATTTGGGTGGGTGGGGTTTTATGAAGGTAGATAGAGTTTAAGTGTAGATGAAATAAGTGGAAGAGTGAGGTGGGGGGTTGGAGTGAGTGGGGTTATGATAGGTTGGTTAAGAGGAGGGGGGATGGGGTGGTGGGATAGTGGAGGTTTTAGGGAGGTGGGGGTTAATAAGGTTAAAGGGGGGGTGTGGGGAAAGGGTGATTAGAGGTGTTGTTGAATGAAGTGTTGTGGTTTTTGGTATATATGGGGAGTGGATGGGGGTGAGGATGTATGGGGGGGGGTAGGTGTGAAGTTGGGTGGGGGGGGGGGGGTGGGGGTGGATTGGAGAATTGGATGGGTTTGGTTTGTTTTGGGAGTGGTGTTGGTTTGGGGATTATGGGGTATGGGTTTGTTTTGGGGTGGTTTTGTTTGTGTGTTGGGAGGGGTGGATTGGGTGGGTGTGGTATGATGGGAGGGGTTATAGTGGTAGTTTGATGGGGGGTCCTTGGGGTAGGGGGAGGGGGGGAGTTTGTAAATAGTTAGGGTTTTGATGGTGTTTTGAGTGTTTTTGGATGATTGTGGGTTTTTGGGGGGGATTTAGGGGGAGGGGGGAGATGGTTGGAATAGATTTGATAGATGGTGGGGGGGTGAGGGTGTGGGGGAGGGGAAGGGATTGATGGGTGGATTGGTGTGGGTTTGTGATTTTGGGAATGTGGGGATTTTTGTGAGGTGGGGGTTTTTTTTGGGAGGGGGTTTTGGGGGAGGTGGGGGGTGGGGGTTGTTTGGGGGGAGGGTTGGGATGTTGGTGTAGGGTATGGGGGTAAATTATAATAGAGGGGGGAGGTATAGAGGGGTTTGAGGTAAATGGTATGGGGGGGGGGGATTAAGGGTATTTGATGTGAATTTTTTGGGAAGGAGGATTAGGTTAATAATTTGGGTAGGTGGAGTGGGGGAGGGAGTGGTTGGGGGGTGGAAGTTGGGTGGGGGTTGTTGAGTTGTGGTATTGGGGGTGATTTTGTTGGATGTTTTGGTTGAATTTTTGATGGATTTAGGTGTGGTTTGTTTTGTTTGTGGGTGGTGGGTTGTGATTTTTGGAGGGGGGGTTGGGGAGGGAATTAGGGGGGGGGGGGAGATGGGTGAGTGTTGGGGGTTTGTATGTGGGTTTTGGGGGTTGGGGGGAGGATGATGGTGGTTGGGGTGGTGTGGAGGGGTAAGGGTTGGAGTGTGGTGGGGATGATAGGGTGTTATTATGTGGGTAATTTAAAGTTGTTTTTGGGTGGTTTGTGATGTTGAGTTTTTTTTTATGAAAGGATGATGATTTTAATTTTTGAGATATTGATAGGTATAGGGGGGGTGGTTAGGTGGGTAGGTTTGGGTATGAGGATGGGGGGTAGGTGGGGGGTGTTAAAAGGAGGGGGGAGTTTTTGTTATGTTTATTTTTTGGGATGGGTGTATTTTATGGAGGAGGTTGGGTGGGGTGGAATTTGTGGTTTTATTTGGTTGATTATATTTTGGAGGGATTTGGGGTGGGGGGTTTTGGTGATTTGTGTGGGTATAAGGTAAGTTTTGTTTGGGTTAATGGGAAATGGTTGGGAGAGGGAGGGGTGTGTAATTATGGGTGTTTTTTGTTTGTGGGATTTATATTTAGTGGTGGATGGTTTTTGGGGTAATTTTTTTTTGTGGGGTAAGAGTTGGGGTTTGGGGAAAAATGGGGTATTTTTGTGTTTGGTGGAGGGGGGTGGTAATAATATTGGTGTAGTGAGGGGAGTTGTGGGATGTGGTTGTTGGGGGGGTGGGGGGATTATTGAGTAGGAATATATTGATTATTTTGATGGTATGGGGGATGTGTGTTTAGTGTTTGTTTTTGTGGGGGTTTGTTTTGTAAATTAGGGAAGGTTTAGGGTTTTGGGGTGGGGTTATTGAGTCGCGTGTACGTCTGCATTATTTAGGTGAGTATATAACCTTTAGGTGAGCAGTTGGTCCGTATGCTAATGTTGGTCCCATGCCCATCTCGAAAGGATTAAAGGTACAATATTGGGAGTAACAATCCATTTATTACTGATAGAACTGTGACTGGCAAAAGCTCCGTTTCTTGTTGCTTGTTATAAGTGTTGTTATTTTATGTTTTTGAATCACACATGAAAAGTATTCATGGAGCATTTTAAAACCAACTTGTTTTACAATTATCTAATCTATATTATGTATTTCAACATACACAAATTAAAAAAAAAAATGCTGCAACACTTCAGTCTTTGGGTAAGATGTCTTTGAAAATTTGAATTTTTAATTTCTAGCCTGTGATTAGCAGATGCTTTTTTGTTTAGTAGCTACTTTTTATTAATGAGTTTTTCTTTGTAGTGAGATGAAAAAAATTGTAAACATTTTCATACTAAAAACAGTTCATAAAGGCAGTTGCACAGCAAGAAATATTTCATGGGGAGAGGGGGCTCATTCGAAAATTTTCAAAATTAATGATCGAAAAATGCAATTTTAGGCTCTCTTGTGTGTTCTCTATTAACTATATTTTCCAGGATGTTGTTGGGACGGATTTGTTGTAATGTCATCCACAGTCCTAGATAATAAAACTGACTCCCATCTCTCTCCCTCTTTAATTTTGCATTTTATAACTATCTCCCCTTGTACCCAATTCTTATTTCCTTTGTGTGTCAGATGAGTTGTATTTCATGTGAAAATTAATATATGTTAAAGATGTGAACGTTAAAAAGTCTCGAATGGATTAATGTGCTTTTCCCATTTAAATGTGCTTAATAAAACTGACTTATAGAAACTTTTCTAAATCAATAGGTATTTTTGTAGCTCAAATTTTGTTAACTGCTTATATTTGTTCAACAGGCAAATGCCTAGTTTGTCTGTAGAGTAAAGTCTTCATTATCCACGGAATTAAATGGCATGGCTATCCCGAAGAGCCCCAAGTTTGGAAAGTAGGGAGAAAATCAACTCAAATATGCATTTTAACCCTTTATAAACAATAAGTCTCATGCTATTTGTGGAATAATAAAATTTTTCACTGCTTATAAATTTCTTGAGTTATTTCTTTAGATTATCAGACAAGATGTTAAGGAAGCCAAGTCACCCGATATGATTCCAAAAACTAACGTAATAGTTTTGTATGAGTACAAAAACTGAACTGAAGAAAACTGGCAGCTAGTAGCTAAGCAATAGTTGCTTTACTTGGTTGATGTTTGACTATTTCACTCTTGTTGGTAAAAGGAGAATGTTTCCTTTATTAAAATTTAAAACAAATGAAGCATGGAAATGGGGTTTCTTTAAAGGAAGCATTTAAAACACAAGCTGTTATGTAGTTAAGAAAATCAGTTGCCTTGCGAAATTTGCTGGAAGTGGATTTTTACTCATTAGATTTATTTTTACAACATAGCAACCAGTGGCTAAGTACCTAATTTCAAATAAGTTGAAACAAAGCTATTGGTAATATCATAAATTTAAGACTAAGCCGCATTTGCTAAAAAACGTTAGTTAATATTCGAATTCTATATAACATGGAAGTTCCAAACACATTCTATCAGAAGCATTTTTTTTCTTTCATTTGATACCGTTGTTTTAGCATTTCAAGTATTTTTTCTCTTCAAAAATAGGGGAAAATGTTTTAAAGGTTTTTAATTAATATCTTCGTTAATTAATGTCATTCGAAGACGAGACCTAGCTAAGAACAATCTCAATCAACTCTCCTTTCAAGCTTTTTTTTTTTTTTGAAATCAGTCCATCCGATTAGGCTCTAGAGTGCCGCAGACAGATACACAGATCGACAAACACACAGATACGTCAACTTTATAACCCGCTTCCATGTTGCGTCGGGGGTTAAAAATGGGGATCCTTAAAATTGAGGATTGAGAATTTCAGAGGATACACGAAACGAAAAAAGGAAATGAAAAACAAATGAAGTGTAATTGAACTTAATAAATAAAAAGAATTAGCTTATAAACTATTCTGCTTGAGAGAGAAAAAGGGGAGCGAAACAAAAGTATAAACACTTTTATGTTCCCTCACCTCCAAACATACAAAGTGTGTAGATTTAACTATTAACTCGTTGCTATCTAAATGTGCACATTTTTAAATGAAAGAAAAAAAAAAGAAAACATCAAATTCAAATTGCTCCTGGTCCTATTGTTAAGAAAAGCATTCCAAAAGTTTATAACACACTTACCCAGTTACTTTTGGAGATTATTTACATCTGTTCTATTCTGTTAAATTTTAATTCTTTCAAATATTGTTCCAATTTTTTTCTTCTTGCTAAGAAGTAACCCCGTGAATGAAAAGTTTTCGAGTTGGGACGGGGTGGGCTGCGTGCTTTCGATTCTTTAGCTCGCTATGCAATGCGCGGGAGCCCGCGGCATTCGCTGTCCAAGTAGGAAAAAGGGGTCTGATCCAGGGTCTAATCCCCGATTCTCAAGTATCGCTCCTCGACAGTTGGTGGGTGACAAAAGCCCTCGGAGAAACTAGCGGCTGGTCTTAAATGAGGTTGGGGCAATTAAGCAGCTATTTTGTCGTTGATGATTATCAGATTCTCAGAAAGTGACAATGAATGTCCGTTTGCCATGCTGTTGGCGATTTGCTGGGGACCGCTGGCGAGGAAAAAGAAGGGAAAAAAAGAAAGATTTGCCCTTTTCAACCTGAACAAAAAATAAGAGATATGACGGCAGATCGCCGATACCTCTTGTTGCTACCAGCTTCCCGAAGGTTCCCGTGTTCGAAATTGATCTGAAATCGCGTAATTTGTCGAATACTGAGAATGTTTTAGAAAAAAAATAGTTTTTTTCGTTGAATGATTTTATTGTATTGATTTATGAAGAAAATTACCGATCTGTCGGAATCAGAAACATTTTCGGCGCTAACCAAAACGTCCGATTGATTGGCCTTTCATCTAAAGGGGTTTTACATTTGGAACACCAAATGTGATAAAGGGGTGCAGAAATGCTGTAATTAAATTCTTTTTCACCTAAGGGGTTTTTACTTACTACCCTTATATAGAGAGTAATAGTCTTAAAAATAACAAGAATTTGGAAAAGTAGCATTCCCACTGTTTAAATTTGTGCAGCTAAAATTTATATAAAAGAACTCTGCAACAGCTCTGAAATGTTAATAGGAATACTGTGAATTTTGCATGTACCAGAAAACCAAGTTTTTGCTGTATCAATAGTAATTTGTTTCCATTAATATTTTACTGGAAAAACAAAATTGAAGCAACGTTCAGGACAAAGTGTATGTTTTTTTGCTTCATACATTAAACCTTCTCTTAGATGCAGTTTGTTAGGATGGCCAACTTAATATTTTTGCAAATCTTTAAATTTGTCCATCTGTGTATCACCATTAAGATTCGTAAATCTTTGCTTGATTTTTTTTTATATTGCGTTGGAAGGAGGTGTAGGGTTCTTGTCAGTAGCAGACAACACAACTAACTCTTTATAAGTTTTTAGAAAATTACCAATGCTCAGCTGAATTCAAATATCTGAAAGAAACAAAATATTAACATTTAAGATGCATTTGTTATGTGTACTACAGCATGTACCTGTCAAGCAGATATTTCACCATTAACCAAAAAGACTATATGAGCCAATGCACAAATCCTTACCCTTAGTTTATAAGCCTTCCTTCATTATCTCTATAAGTGCTGAAAACACTATAGGCGCTTTGAATTTTCTGTCATCATTTTGATGATGTGCAAACTTGTTTAAAATATATATATATATATATTAGCATGAGTTTCTTTTCTTTAATTTTACTTCAATTTTTAAAATCTATTTATTTATTTTAGATTTTGATGCACATTACTTTTGGGAGTGGACGGACTTTTTGAGTTACTTGGAGTTTATGGCCACTTTTACTGCTGTGATAGGCATCTTCATGTACTTGTGCTTAGAAACTGTTTTAATAGTAGAGAGCATTGGATTTCTTGCTGTATTTATTGAGGCTCTTTTAGGAACTCCACAATTTTATCGAAATCTGAAGAAGAAATCAACTCTTGGGATGAGGTTTGTGCTTTTGCTCAATTATTTCAATTTTTCTTTTTGTTTATATTCAATACTGCTGGGGAAATTTATATTTTGGGGGACAGACCGTGGGAAATAATAGTTTGCATAAGTATTAGCTTTAAAACATATTACCAGGATTATTTTATTCCATCACTAAAAAGTTCATTTTTCTAGATCACCAGACTTAGATAAAATTTAAAACTGTCTGCAATCTTACATAATTTCCTTTAAATATTCTGTGAAAAAATACTGTGCTGTTAACAAGTCTTATATCACAGCCAGCCACATAAATAGGAAGTTAAAAGTCAGTACAGCACCATGAAGCCACCAGATGATTTGGCACTATTTTTTCTGTGGTATTTTTTCAAAGCAGAGACGTGCCGTCTGGGTAGGCAAGGTAGGCAGTGCCTACCCATGAAGGAAACATACAATTTTTTTAATTTCATTAAATGACATGTAATGCGCTGATTTGGAAATATTAAGGCATTAAACAGCGAATAAAGCAGAAAAAATCCCGGAAATGTTCATTTTTCTTCCTTAAAAAGCACCGACTACCGCTGCTTTTCAACCACTGTATCTATACTGTGCGTAGTATTAGGAAGTGCACGTGCCCTGCACTTTTCTCCCCTAATGCTCGAAAAGCGGCGACGAAAGGCTGTCCGAAAAGTGCCTTTGCGGTTTCCTCTTTTCTCCGCCGAAACTAGACTATACGTGATGCAGAACTGTGCCTGTAGAGTCTGTGGCGTTTCTATGGTCTAGACGTCTTGATATCGTCTTTTGTACAGTACTGTTGAATGCTTACAGTTTGCTACTCCATTGTCGTGTTTTCTTTTTTATCAAATGCAGTAATTTTCAACTGTTTTAGGTTTTTTTTATATCCCGCTTTTTCGTAGGATTAAGTTGAAACTGTATCCAATATGGAAATGAGATATATAAATTATATACATATATCCAGTCGAATATTCCTGCATATATGTATTTTATTTGTATTGTAAGTAAACATCTTTCATATTCATATTTTTTTACTACTTTTTACATTTTATGCGTTTTTAAAGATCTATATTATTCCACAAATCTTCGCATCTGCCTACCCTAGGCATTAATTGACGGCACGTGCCTGCTTCAAAGACACCTCAAAACTTATAACTAACATTTATTGCTGGCCAATAATTAATAATAATGGCTTATTTTAAAAAATATATAAAAATTGTCTGCTAACTTTAAAAAGCATTGTTCGTATGTTCGTCTATATTATCTAGGTCTGTAGATCACACTGTGTACTTTGTGTAGTACATTTAAAAATCATTTTCAATACTTTTTTGGATTACTGCAAAATTTTTAATGTTGCATTTAGTTAGAGGGAGATTCTTTGGTTCCCCCTAGTGTTAAAAGTTTTATTTATTTCTCTAACTTTTTTAAAGAAATAATTTTATGTTTCTTAGCATCTTACTATTTTTGCTGCAATATTGTAAATTACTTTTGTGTCATTGCAGCAAAAAAATGGTATTCTTGTGGACGTTCGGAGATGTTTTTAAAACTGTATACTTTGTGGTACGTGAAGCACCTATCCAATTCTGGATCTGTGGTATTTTACAAGTGCTTATAGACTTCTGCATCTTGCTGCAAGTACTTCTCTATCGAACTTCTCCTAGTCCTGTCAAATTACTACTTCTCAAAGAAGAGACCCATACAAGTTGAGAGTGCAATATACCTTGTTACTTACCAAAGAAAAAGCGTTTTATATTTTATTGTGCATTATTTATGACATTTGCTAGATGCAATTACAGTTTGTTATAATTATCCAGGCTTAATTTCTATTTCTGAATTAGGCTTTCATTTGATAGGCTTAATTTCGAAATTGAGTCATAATGTCATAATTTATTCATAATGTATCCCATTCACTATTTGATTTGTTCTGTTTGACCTATTCTGATTAAGAAATTATTTTAACTTTCATTTTAGTAGATTAAAATCACCTCATTTTTTTTAACTTACTGTATTATGTACTTTCACAGTACTATAACAAGTAATTGTTGGTCATATGTTTATGTGTTTTTACTATACAAATTTTTTAAATACCTAAAAAGAATATCTGAAAGAATGACATGCAGCATTACCCCAATTTTTATTTATGCAGAATTATTAGTGATTTTAATTATTGAAATCATTCTGCACATCATCTGTCGATGTAGATAGATCTATGTAGATTTGCTGTCAACTCCATCGACTTAAATTTGGGCATAAAGATAAGGGATAGAGGCACTAAAGAAAAAATACCAATTAAAAAAAATGAATTAAATTGTGAGATAAAATGTATATTATTACAATTCCTTCCCACCCATACCCATGGTTAGCTTTCAAATTTAGATGGTTTGGGACCAAGTTTTGTAAATTTTAGAATTTTAAACCATTTTTTACAAACATGGATTTAACCAGGATTATCATCAGGGAAGGGCAAGCATATTCACCCTTACCTGTTTTCTACAAGTTCCTGTTGGTAAGTTTTTTCCTTTTTTTTAAAAAATAAATTTATGAAATGTAAGAAAAGTTTAATGCTAACATATTCCTTATGTGCAACTTACTGCTTTGAAGGAAAGTTACATATCAATAGTTACAAGTCCTAAAAACATGTTTGATGGTATCTTTGATGATGTTAAAAGAGTATTAAGAATTCATACCTATTAAGAGAAAGTTTTTAATATTGAAGTTTTAAAAACATAATTTTAAGCATATGTTGTGTTGAGAGGTTCGAGAATGTTGATGGAAGTATTCAAGATTGAAGCCCTAAAAATGTTCATTTAGTCTCTGTTTGACGACATTAGGGATAGGAGGAAAGCTCGAGGTATATCCCCAGAAATTTGTTGAGCTAGTAAAACAATTTTAATCTACCTTTGATGACATTAGGGTAAAGAGCCACGGGATTCAATCCTAACTGGTAAAAAGCTATTACTTTTGCTATCTTTGGTGACATTTTGCAAGGAAGGAGAGAAGGGTTCCTTACCCTGGAAAATGCTTTGAAAAAGTTCAAAAAACATCATTTTAGGCTGTTCTTTGGTTAAACAAAGGAAAAAGGAACAGGCAAGCAGCTCTCCCCCAGAATTTTTTTGAAATTGAAGTGCTACAATTATAATTTTGAATTTCCTTTGGTCGAAATAGAGAGACATTGGGATCTGTCATCTTCTCTAATGAGGGGCGATTGCCTCTTCATGCCACTCCCTCTGGCTACACACATAACTAGGTAAATTAAAAATGTTTAAAAGAGAACTGTGTTGAAATTTGCACAAAAGGAAAAATCAATGTAAAGATATATTTTCTTAACTATTTGTGTTCATATATTTCATTTTACTCA
The DNA here is from genome assembly GCA_038373865.1 of Uloborus plumipes. Lineage (NCBI taxonomy): Eukaryota > Metazoa > Arthropoda > Arachnida > Araneae > Uloboridae > Uloborus > Uloborus plumipes. The sequence goes on from JAXGGA010015974.1 coordinate 19,385, forward strand.
GATTTGTTTATATTGTCTTGAAAATTTTGTTACAAATCACCATTAAATTATTTTCACGGAATCTTTACAAATAATCAAAAGTACTGATACATTAGATACTTAATGTTTGAAATTTATTTCATTTCCATGAAAATAATACTAAAATGGAAAATATTATGTACCCCTTAATATTTGCTAACAGTTTACATAAAAGGTCGAAATTTCTACCAACAGGTCCTACATTTTACATTTAGATGATTATATAGAATTTTCATAGCCCTATGCATTCGTTTCTGAATTCTTTCATTACAAGCATTTAATTCAAGACATATGTATGGACTTTATTATACAGTATGTAATAAGAACCACTAATATTTAAACCGCAGCAAATTTAAAACAAAAATTTAGCAAAACAATTGAGTGTAAAAAATTATAACAATCAACTTTTGTTTTTCTTGTACTGCTGATTAAAAATGTGTATTTAATCTGTGAAGCATAAATAATAAATGATAGAGTTTGAAAGATTTTTTTTCGAGGTTATCATTGTCGATACTACTACCACTACTTAAAACGGCTCCTAAATCATTTTACACCTGAAATATTGTACTATTTTCAGAGACATGGTTTAGAGAGATTGATTGTTTATTTAACTATGTGTGATTTTCTGAACTAATTTTTTGTGAAGGTCAACGGTATTAATTTACCAATTTGTAACTTCAGCTAAAACTAGATTTCAATGACTTCTGATAATGGTGTTTAAAGAAAATATTTTCGAATTTTACATGAAATTTTTTGATATGGCTAGGTACTTGGAATGAATAGTTTAATAATGTTATAATTTTAACTAGAAATGTATTTGTTGAAGGTATAATTTTAAATATAGTAAGAGCAAGCTTGTGATTCAATCTACACCAGTGGTTCCTGACTTGGGGGCAATCACCCTCTTATTTGACCAATTCGGCTTCTCAAGAGGGCGATGGTAATTCAAAGATAAAATTTTTGTAATAAAGAACCAGAGAATTTAAAAAATGAAATGTATATGAAACCAACTGTTTAGAGTTCAGACAGGAATCCCAAGTGGAAAAGAAAACAAATTAAACCATATCAAAACTAATTTTTGTTAGTCAACACTTTTAAAATCATTTTTCTATACTTTATTACGTACACTTATTTATTCTTACATTGCATAATTATATGTGCTATATACATATCTGTAAACCTGTTTTAAAATATACATGTTCGTATATCCACTCATTTTTTGGCCGTCCTCCAAAATTAGGAAAATTTCAAATTCACTTCTGAGCTCTGGTAAAGGATAACTTCTCTTTTTTCTTTCAAAAACTAGTGTTGTGATGATTTTATAAAAAAAACTTTTGCTTCTTTGTGTTTTCTATGTATTAATACATTATTGATTCAAAAAAAAAAAAAAATCGCTCAGTGAATATGAGGAACATTTTTCATTCATTATAATGCACTCCTTTGATAGCTTTTTAGCCCAATGCACGTGAAAAAATGCTTTCCATTACGCTACTGCATCTCATTTTTCTGTTTATTATGAACTAAGCTTTTCTTTTCAAATCAAAAATTTTATCCTACTGAAAAAAATGTTTTAACAGTCATTATTTTACTCATGATTAAAATTTTCAAGTATTTTGTTCTATACCACATTGTTAATGTAAGCGTGAGTAAAAAAAAATGTCACGATCAAGCTTCCAAGCATTTTTTTGTCAATTGAGAATTATCATATTCCTTTGATTTTTTTCTGAAAATTAAAGAGGTTTTAATTTTGAAATAGCAATGGTGTTTTCTTTCTATGCTCCTAAAATTTAATTTAAATCTTCCTTTAGTAGCTCTAGATCAATTTATCATCGCATATATCTGATGTTATATATTTGCATTTTGAAAGACATTATTGAATAATTTCAATTACATGATTTAACTCATGAGAATAGGACGCTGTACTTATTATTTTTATTTTAATTATTTATTTTTTAATGATGAGCTGTATCTAATCAAATGGAAAAAATGAATTTATTTGTAATATCTTTTATTGCAATTAAATGTTTCTAGGAGGAATCAACGTGTGACTTTTGTACATTGCAAAGAGTATAATGCAATATTTCAACATGTGTGAAGGTTTTAAAAATCTTTGCAAAAAATTAATTAATTTTGTGGTTCAATTATTTGTTTAATTTACTTCGAAATGAGAATACCTACAACTTTAGTATTAAATTTAACTCATTTAAATGGTATTTTATATATGTATATACTTAAAATAAAACTTCCATCATTCTGTAGCTAAATTCAAAATTAGTTAGAAAAATCTTCTTTATTTTGCACAATATGGAACATGCTAAGGAATGTTTCCTTCCTAATTTTATCTTCCTATTTACAAGCAGAAAGTAATCCAGAATTGGGCCCTGAGCTCAGTATGTCTTCGTATTTAATCGCAATTGCTATGGATACAATCAATAATGGCAGCTTTTACATGTCAAATAATGCCTTACTGTTGTGGTTTTTTTGCTCTCTATAATTGTGATGTGAAATGTTAAAAATATTATCATTGTTCTAATTTTAATTTCACTGTTACTTAAAGCAGCTATACAACAACCTGTTTAATAATGTTTCTGTGGCAAAACTTTGGGACGTTTCCGACTCTTCATACAATAAATGCTTAACGAACGAGGATCCTCTCATTTAAATTATACATTTGTGTGATGTTTTAAAATATTTGATTAATTGTTTTGTTTAAAATGTTTAATAAAAGTTTATGTATATTTAATTCAGTGAATAATGGTCCTTTTTGAATAGTTCGATTGCATGTGAATGAAAATAAAATCAAGATGCCAAGGAATTTTAATGCTCAGAATAATCTAACTTCAAACACAGATCTCTTGTACATTTTAAATTGAATTATGAAAGCCAGAAATAGTGTTTTTTTTTTTAAGTCATGTGTTCAATACACCAGGGAGCAAAGTATTATGGGCATGAAAATGTCTCATAAGAAACATTTAAAAAAATCCTATTGGTATTGTAAAGTCAGTTCATTAGTTCAAATAAAGATAAAGGTATTGAATAAATGTGTCTAAAATTTAATGAAAAACCTTTAAAAGATTTATAATAGTTTACTCTACAGTGTAATAGAAAACAATAATATAAGAACATTATAATGAAACTTGGTCTTTAGACAGGTTTGCATCTGCTTCCAAAAATGATTGCAATGCCAGCTCCAAATCAGACTTCAGTGTAGCAATAGATTTTATGAAATTCTAAAATTGAAAAAGCATAACATGAAAATTACCATTTTTTCATGAACTATAATAACTTTCCTTTGGTTTTTATATTTTGAAACTTTGCCAAAGAATAAAACATTACGTTTATTTACATACACATACATTGGTGCAGAAATATGTAACAATCGATGAATCAAATCTGCAACAAAATGCAACAGACCTTGTGAGTGCACCATCTCCTGGTCTATCTTTTACAAATAGCAGAATTTGTGGTGGTGATCACATGAGCAATTATATGTTAGATCCAAAAATTCATAAGATAAAAATAGAAGGAAGTTTTGTATTTGCCCCAACATACTAGTTTTTTAAGTTAGACAAATAAACCTCAAATATAAATTTATACTAATAGATATTTTTTATTGTTTGTAAAAATTTTATTTACCTGCACAGTTTCTACATCTCCTCCATCTTGAGCTAAGCTTATTTCAGGGTTCAAAATGGATAGCAGCTTAATAGTATCAGCAGCATCACTTATTCTGTAATAGTAAAGGGAAGCATTAGCATTTATTTAAACAAATTTAAACCAAGCAAATTCATAGGTAATTAGAGGATAAAAGCCAAATTGTATTCCGATTTGCTTTCCAAATGAACTATTCCTATTTACTAATCCCTATAACAGCTATGCGAGGATTGCAAAGGGAACCAAACTTGCTATACCCATTCACCAAATACATCATCTAACTGCAGGTGCTTCAACCATACAGGGTGTTATAGGGAATCCAGTAGGGACAAAGGAGGCCAGTGGTCTCCTTTACAAAATAAAGGAATTTCATTCACGTAGGATTAAAATCTTCGACCAGAAAGATGGTAAGAGATCATTGATAACAATGGGGATTGTGATCTTCCTTCGCTTTTTGGGGGTAATAAAAAGGTTAGCACTTTTGCACTCACCTGAAAGTTTTTACAAATAGAATTACACGTTCATTTTGATCAGTCTACTCAATATTGAGAAAATTAAATTAACGTTTTGTTTAAGTACTTTATATACACCATACTTTGGCTTGATTTTACAGAACAGGAAATGTCACTCCAGCTTGTGAGTTTCATGGAGACATTCAACATGTAAATGATTCAACTTTAATTTTTCTATTATGCATATTAGTTTTAAATCACCAAAATATAATTTTTTTTGTATATATGAATCATATTGCAGTACATTTTAACAAACATCTCTTTTTAAAAGGTTAATACGTTTCAATTTTTTACTCACAAATGCCTTTCAAGCATATCCACAATTAATCTGTCGATATTTTTATTATATGTAAAATAAAATGCCATAGGACCAAAATGTCTTGTTGATCTAAGAACATCAAACTTCTTCGTTTGGTTTATGTGCTCATATATAACACTGGTGATCTGGAAAATGCAAGAAAAATGAAGTCAGCAAAAAATACAAAGATAAAAACAATAAACAAAAACACATTTTAAAATGATATAAACTATTTTTATTCCCATTGAAAAAATAATAATTATAATGGAAGTACTGTCACATTATCAACCAAATGTTCCAATTTTGTGACTAAAACTGTTTAATGCCAAACTAAATATTGCAATGTAAGAAATTGAAAAACAAGTAAAAGAATGAAGCATAACCATTTAATATAAGAATGCCCCATATCTACAGCAAGAAATTGTGCACACATTTAAATTCATATTCATAGCATAAAACTCTCAATATCTTTGCAACTAATCTAATAATTTCCCATTTATTTTACCCATTAAAAAAAGCATGGCTTTGTTTATATCACACTGATCCAGTAAAGATGGAAGGAGCTCACTTTTTAGCGGTCGCCAACAATACCAATTTTCTAAGAGCGTGATATAATTTGTTTTAGTGTCGTTTTGATAGGGTCCAATAACCAAAAAAATTTGGGAGTTTATAATTAAAGGTTTCAACAATGATTTCAAATAAAAATTTGGAAGTATAGCTATACATTTTTAAAAAAAATGACATTGGCAAAAAACCATCTTGGCCACACAACAAACTAAAAGTGTCATTGCACAGGCATGTCATTTCGAACAATGTAGTGTTGCCACAAAGCCAATTAATTTGTTGACAAAATTAATAGCATTTAAAAAAATATATTTCTAATGAGTTGCATGACTTTTGGATCATCTCACAGTTTAGAATTGAATAATTGAGTCATTTATTAAACAAATAAATTCGGAAAGTTAGCCTATGAAAAACGAGCTAGATAAAATGTCACAGCCTACTTGGCGAATTAGAGGAGATCGCTAACTGCTTGTGAGCTCTTTTTGGCTCGGCCCATACTGATGTCAGTGTCAACTTAAGTTGCTGTCTAGTATAAATCTCTCAAAGGATTCTAAACAAAACAAGGAAAATGTATTTGATGTTTTGGAGGGGGGGGGGGATACTATTTGACAACAATTTTCCAAAAAATCTAATTAAAAATGTTTGCTCAAGTATAACCTTCAATAACGACTTTGCTTCACTGTAACTGTTTAACTGTTCAATCGTATGAAATCGCTGGAAGAAACCATTCAGGATTGCAGGGATGGATATTTTTTGAGCACGTGTAAATGGTAGATCGGAACGTTTTAGGATTTGTTTTTTGGACACGGATTTACCTTATTTTTTATTTTGACAACTGGACTGCCTCCTGATTTGCTGGATATGATTTTGGATTTTGTCGTGCGGAACTTCAGGTGAGATGTTTTTATTTTCACAGTAGGACCGTACTGTGGGTGGCCGGTTTTTGGGAATTTTATTCCTAATCGGTCGAGGCGAAACCCCTGCTTTTAGTTTTAGGTTTTTGTTCTAATGTGCGGTTTGCAGGCTCACATTGGTGCTTTTTTGCCCAATGAAGATCTGTAGACTGCATATTTTGAACTAAAACATCCTCTCTATAATTTATTTTTAAATTTTTTGGTCTTTCGACCACTCTTGAATCCCCCACGGCTGATGAGCTCTGGATTCAACCTTTCTCCTTTCACTTCTCCTAATGTGCCATTTTCTATTTCATTATTATTATTTTTTATTTGTTTTATTGTATATATATAAATCAGTAGCGAGGCCTCAAGTCATCGAACGATTCGCCGATGACCTGAAGGCAAACCTCGTTTTGCACTGGAAGAATTAAAGTTTTTAAAATTTTATTTTCAGATTATTTTTTCGGATCATTTAATATTCCAAATAATTTTATTTTAGTGGTGCCATCTGTTGAGTAAACGATTAGGCGTGACCTTCACTCATCGCTAAGGATACCGCATCGGTTTTGTGTGTGCGCGCGCAACTTTTTTCGCTTGTCAGCCATTTCAGCCAATCAGATACTTTCACAGCTTCCCTTAGATGTAAAACAAGTCATCGGCGATGATTCGCGGAAATTTTATGTGCCAAGCATTTTGTTTTTACTGGCAACTCTCAGTTTTGGCGGATCGTGGGGGTTGGATGGGGAGGGGTAGAGATTTTTTTCTCCTGTTTCGTTCATTCTTTTTTTTTTTCAATTCGGTGCGTCACATTTTTCAAAAAAAAAAGGGGTTGCGGTTATCTTACGATGGCGCCAATATGAGCCCGACGGGTTGAAAACAATATTGTTTGCTACTACAGTAGTTTTGCATGGGGAAAAATACTGTTACCTTTTGTGTTTTGGAACTTCATCGAACTTTCAAAAACGAATATATGTGTGCGTGGTTTTGTTTTTTTACTCTCTCTTTTTAGTTTCAGTTATAAATGTTTTTCATAAAAAGTAGTGCTCGTTGCCGTTCGAGCTTTGCATTTCAGCAAGCTTGAACTTTTCAAATTGAAAAAGAAGCATCTGTGAACCAAAATTTTTACAAGGTAAGTAAAATTTTTTGAAGACTTGATGAAATGTTCTGAAAGTATGAGGAGCTTACCCTTCTCTCCCCCTCACACACACATTCGTAAAAATCTGTAGCAATATATCATTTTTTTAAACACATTGAATTTTAAACACACAGCAATGAAAAAAAGAACCAAATAATGGACATCGGAAACGACAGTTCAAAATTTTCGAAAACTGAGAAATTAAATTTCGGAAACGGCAGCCCAAAATTTTTAGAAATTTCTTATCACAAACACCCCTGAGCGAAACATATGGTCTGGTATATTTCTTTAGGGACCTGAAAGTTAGCGATGACTGACGCTTGAAGTCACGCCTCGCTACTGATATAAATATATATATATATATATATATATGTATATATATATATATATATATATATATATATAAAATAACAGAATTATAAGAAGAAAAAACGAAGAGACCACACCAAAAGCCCATAGATGAGCAAAGCAGCTAAACTACAAAGCCAAGTATATAATAAAACAAATAAAAAATAATAATAATGAAGCTTTTTTTGCCCAATGAAGATCTGTAGACTGCATATTTTGAACTAAAACATCCTCTCTATAGTTTATTTTTAAATTTTTTGGTCTTTCGACCACTCTTGAATCCCCCACGGCTGATGAGCTCTGGATTCAACCTTTCTCCTTTCACTTCTCCTAATGTGCCATTTTCTATTTCATTATTATTATTTTTTATTTGTTTTATTATATATATATATATATATATATATATATATATATATATATATATACACACAAACACACAGCTTAAATAGCCAAGAGATTATTTTTTTAAGCAAACTGCACTCTGTTCAAAAGTATTTTGAACTTAATGTTGCTCAAACTACAAAAGAGTTTGATTTCCTTTATTTTGTCCTCTTTTTTTTCTAAATTTATTTATTCAGAACTATCATACATTTTACTTATATAGTTACATAACTTCTGAGAGGCAGAAAAAGAATTGGAATTGAATCTTTAATGTATTGAAAATAGGTCACATTTGAAGAGCAGCTGATTGTTCAACTGAATTCATCTTGTTTTGATAAGAAATAAAACTCACTTGATGATATTCTGGGTCATCTGGTTCAAATTGCACACAAGCATTGTCCAATAGAAAAACATAGTTTTCTTCTTCCATTAGACGCTAAAGAGAGGCAAGAAAAATAATGAAATTGAAGTTAAAATGCAATTTCAAGTTTTGTATTAATTGTATTGAAACAAATAATTTTAAAACAGAATTAGTGTAATTCAAGAATTAACTCTGCTTTTCAACAAAAAT
>JAXGGA010015975.1:0-27760 GCA_038373865.1 Uloborus plumipes
CTTACCTTTCAAGGGATCAATGGACGTCAATGAGCGTTGCTCGATTTGGACTAGCATTTTCGTCCATAAATAAAAGATCAGGTAAATATGCACATATGAAAAGTCTGACATAAGGCTCTAGCACTGCATCCCGATACCTCTCGCCGGTCACAGATCCACTGTCGAAAACTGGTAGAGGTGTACGTCCATTGATCATTAGTCCTCCCCATACCATCACACTAGTACGACCGAAACGGTTTGAGGGATGATTTCATGTTCCTGACTCCCTCCACATGCAAACCCGTTTAGAATTACCTGTAAAACTAAACTTTTACTCATCAGTAAACAGAACATGGGGCCATCGGTTTTCACTCCAGTTCTGGTGTGCTTTGCACCAATTCCGGCGTTCCCTCTTTTGATGTGCGGACAGTGAAACACATACCCTTGGCCTTCTAGTAAAAAGGCCTGCATCATTAGGCCTTCTGTATACCGTTTGCCGTGATACAGAAGTTCGAGTGGCGACTAAACGCTCTGAAGCTAACTGGCGAGCAGTAGATTTCCTGTTGCGACAGGCAGTTAATGCTAAATATCGATCTTCGGCAGCAGTTGTCATTCGTTTAGGGACTTGCCCAACCCCTCTTGCAACAATTCCCTCAGTTTGAAACTGTTTCCATAATGCGGAGACTGTCGCTCATGGAATGTTCCGACATCTCGCTACGTCCGTAAAAGGCTGCCCTGCTTCTAAACGGCCGATGAGTCACCAGTTCACAGATTCTTCCAAATGATACACTGAAGTCATAGCAAACCGATTTGAGCCCTTACACGCTGAAATCAAACGTTGTATCGAATAGATTTACTAAGTTACTCGTTTTCCACAAAGTGCTTTCCGTATGCATCGGATGACGCAAGCCTACATTTACATATCACAGTCTCGTTTGATAACTTTTTTATTGGGTAATGCTAATTAGGCTTGTTTTTCACACATTTTCTGCAAAAATGGATCACATTGATCGGGGTCCGCTGTCTTGGGAAAAGAGGCTGCTTCTCCGCTCTTCCGCACGTGCAAGTACATAGTCTGACTCAAAGATCAGCGCATAGATAGTGCAGGAAAAAAACTTGATGTGAGAAAAGTTCGACGATAGGCTCCCTCATCATTTTTTTCTGGCAATTTTTATTTAGTTATTTATTTATTTATTTTTATTCGGGAATGCTTCAATTTTTTTTCGAAAACACTTTCTTTAGAAAAAATACTACATGCGGCCTGCGGCCGCCCCTTGCTTTGGCCGCCCTCGTGCGGTGCACGAGCTGCACACCTGCTAGGATCGGCCCTGGTAAGCAAATATATTTCTTCGCTCCCGTGCGAAGTGATGAACGTCTTCCAACCGGGCCTGGAGATCCTGGACGTACTCCTCGGGCGATGAAGGCGCATCTGGAGAGAGACTGAAGACGAGATCACAAGGTAGCCACAACTCTTGGCCGAAGAGCATCTGTGATGGGGAATATCCGGTGGTCTCGTGGACTGAACTGCGGTAGGCCAGCAGGAACAGAGGAAGTTTCTTGTCCCAATCCTGTTAATTCTTGGAAACCATAAGCGAGAGATCATTAAGGATTGTCCTGTTAAATCTCTCCACCATGCAGTCCGATTGCGGGTGTAGTGGTATCGTTCGAGTTTTCTCAATTTTGAGGATTTTACATAGGCCCTTAAACACAGCAGAGATGAAGTTTCTTCCTTGATCAGAATGAATCTGCAAAGGTGTCCCATATCTCGAGATCCAATGCTGGACTAGAGTCTCTGCTACAGTGGTAGCTTCTTGATCCGGAATGGAATATGCTTCGGGCCATTTGGTGAAATAGTCAATGGAAACGAGGATGTATTTGTTCCCATCAGTAGTTTTCGGTAGAGGACCAAGAATGTCGATCCCGATTCGTTCGAAAGGAGCTCCTACGTTGTAAAGATGTAGCTTCCCGCGGCTTCTTCTCTTCGGTCCTTTACGGGTAGCACATGCGTCACAAGAATGGCACCACTTCTCCACGTCGTCCTTCGCCTTACTCCAGAAAAAGCGCTCTCGAACCTTGTGGGAGGTTTTCAAGACACCAAAATATCCTCCAGTCGGACTACTGTGCAATTCCTTTAGAACGTCTGGAGTTCTTGATCTGGGAAGGAGTAACTGCCATTTGAATGATTTACCATCGTCAGATTCCCATTTCCGATACAGGACACCATTCCGCAACTGGAGAGATTTCCATAGAGCCCAGTATCTTTTCGTTGCAGGACTGTAGATAGAAACGTCTTGCCAACTAGGTCGCCCACTGTCCTTTTCTATTAACTCTACGATAGGCTTTAGGTCTGGGTCTTCAAGCTGATCTTTTCTTACTTGGTCGTCACTCCATGGATCAGGATCTGAAGATGATGAAGTAGCAGTATCTTAACAGGCAGTAGGGATTGTCGTCCCCGTACTGTTTCTCTATTCGGGAGCAATAATGGCAGTTCTCAGAACAAGGTCTTCTTGATAATCCGTCTGCATTACCGTGTGACAAACCTTTTCGGTGCTTAATCTCGATGTCATATTCCTGGAGTCGCTGTATCCACCTGGCTACCTGGCCCTCTGGATTCTTGAAATTCAAAAGCCAAGTTAAAGAGTCATGATCGGTCCGGAGCAGGAATTTACGGCCGTAGAGGTAATGATGGAAATGTTCTACAGCTTTAACTATGGTAAGCAATTCCTTTCTCGTGACACAATAATTTCGCTCCGACTTTGATAAGCATTTGCTCCAATAGGCGATGACATGTTCGTTACCGTCTATTTCTTGAGATAAAACAGCTCCAACGCTCTTGTGGCTCGCATCAGTGTCAAGTATGAAGGATTTTTCAGGCTGAGGATAAGAGAGAATAGGCGTTGATGTTAAAGCCTCTTTCAGTTGTAGAAATGCATCCTCGTATTCTTCGGACCATTCAAATTTTTGTTTGCTCTCCGTCAGCTTATACAAAGGTCGTGCAATGTTGGAAAAACCCTTCACAAACTTCCTGTAGTACGTGCAGAGCCCCAGGAAACTTCGCAGCTGATGGTTATTTTCGGAGCGGCTATAATTCTTGACTGCAGATATCTTATCTGGATCGGTTCGTACACCCTCGGAAGAGATGATGTGATCAAGGTAATTCACCTCACGGCGGAACAAATTACATTTGGACGGGCTTAACTTCAGATTGGCTTCCTTAAGCTTTTGCAGCACCTTCCTAAGATTAACCAAATGTTCCTCAAAACTGCGTCCTATGATGATGATGTCGTCCAAGTAGACAAGACAGGATTCATAAGAGAGTCCTCGTAACACTGATTCCATAAGACGATCGAAAGTCGCTGGTGCATTGCAGAGGCCGAAGGGCATCACTTTAAACTGCCACAAGCCTTGTCTGGTTGTAAACGCGTCTTCTCTCGGTCGTCGGGGTGTATCTCTACCTGCCAGTAGCCGCTCTTTAAATCCAGGGTCGAAAACCACTTGTGTCTGGAAAGACTGTCCAAAGTGTCATCGATCCGTGGAAGAGGGTAACTGTCCTTCTTGGTGATGTCATTCAAGCGTCGGTAATCAACATAAAATCTGGTGGAGATGACGTCCTTCTCCTGCATCTCTTTCAAGAGGATCTCAACCTCTTCCTTCTTGGCGAACGGTAGTCGTCTTGGATGCTGCATGATAGGGGGATGATCTCCAGTGTCGATCCTATGCTGCGTTATATTCGTGCGACCAACATCCTCGGATGTAGATGAAAACACCTGCTTGAAGTTGTCCACCAATTTCTCCGCAGCGTATCTTTGATCCTTCGATAATGGTGCACTCCCAATTAATTTAGAAGTCAAGGACTCAGAAGACACAGTCTCGGAGAAATCTATTCTTCTGATGATGCAGTTTACGGGAGTAGAAGTTGCCAACACTTCTCCTTTCTTAATATTCCTCGGTCTTTCACTTACATTGGCGACTCTCACAGGAACTGCATTCCTTGAAAGGTACACAAGCGTAGATGTCACTAGTACTCCTTTTGGGCTATTATTCTGGTTAGGGTATTCAATGAGGCCCAATTTTAAAGCTGTTGTTTTCCTTGATGGAGCCTGGTATTAGTACTTCTGATCTAGAGGGAATCAATAAATCTGTTTGGGCTATTATTTGATGAGCGGATTTTAAGTTATTTTCAGCATTAAAACTGCTATGTCTTCCCTCATCGAGTGCAGCTTATTATTTTTAAAGTCGATAGAAAAATCAAATTTTCTCAAAAAGTCCAGTCAGAGAATGAAGGGATCTGTAATGTCAGCGACGAATGCCGTGTGATGGTAAGTGGCGCTCCCGAACATTATTTCTAAGTTCACTTTTCCTTCAATCTTAATTTTGTCACCTGTCACAGTTTGGAAAGTAACGCAGAGCGGCATCCATAAGATCTTCAGTGTCCAAATTGACGAGCCATATCAGTCCTAATGATGGTAACGTTGGCTCCTGTGTCCACAATCCTTTCGCAGGGAAACCCATTCACATATGCGTAAATGAAGAGTCCGTTGCAGCCGGGAGCCGTCTTTCTTTCTTGGCGGGCTTCGCAATTCCTTTGTACGTGGCCCTCACCGCCACATTTCCAGCACTTCAGTGGTTGTCTACTTTTGTCTTTGCGAGTCTTCTTCAGGATCCCCGAGATCTCTTTGATTTGTCACTTACAATTATGTACACTTATTTACAATAGGAGCAGGAAACAATTGCTAAACATCCAGCAATTAGGTAGCAAACAGTACACTTTACTCTCAACAGTAACTCAGCACCACGTATCTATCGTGAACAGTAATTAAGGAATTACAAAAGCAAAACAAACATTCACCCAAGCGAATAAAACAAGTCTCTCAGAAATCCAATCTGAGAAAAACTAACCGTTCAAGGCTGTTGGACAGCTATTTATACTCGGAAGGAAATTTCTACAACATTCTAGCAAACTCTGGAGTGTTCTGTTCATTCACTACTTAAATAATACATTCAAGAAAGTTCTAGTGATAAAAAGAAAAACCCACGGTATTACAACTCAGCACGAAAATGTCTTCATGCTTACTAAATGCAGGGCAAGTGTAAAAACTACAACACGTTACAGGGCCGGTGCACAGGGGTGCCCATCCCCCCCCAAGCTCAATGGCGCAAATTCCCCCCCCCCCCCAAATTTTTCACAACCCTCTGTTTCTTTTTATTTTTTATTTTTACCCCTCTTTTTTACTTTTTAAATATTATTTATATTTTTAAAATATTTTTTATTTATTTAAAAAAAATGATTTATTTATTTTTTTTAAACTATTTATTTATTTTTTAAAATTGTTTCTATTATTTTTTTAGTTATTTCTTTTTATAAGTACTAATTATGCGCAGAATCGAACCACTTTTTTGCTCTTCCACTCATTCCAAGCACACACACACAGAAAAAATGAATATATAAATAATAAATAATAATAAAGTCCTAAAAGAAATAATTTAAATTAAAAAATAAATTAATGCATAATTTTTGTTTAAAAAAAATCAGTAAATAATTTAAATCAAAAAAATAAATAAATAATTTAAATAAATTAATAAATAAATTAGTTTTAAAAAATCCCCCCCAAAAATTTTGATGGCGCAACTTGCGCCATAATCCCCCCCCCCCCCTGTGGGCACCCCTGTCGGTGTACAAGTGATAAAAGTGATATCTTCAGATACTTTTGCAACATGTCGCCAAATAAAACCAAAACTAGTGACAATGGTGCATGGCAGGAAAAACAACTATTTACAAGATTTGTAACAACAGTTTCAGGAAAACTACACAGTGTAATCAAATCATGAATTTAATCAATACATTGTGGAATTGCTGTGAGAAAATAGTAATGAACATGATTTAAGTACAGTTTGCCTCAGCCTCACCATGATGCGCAATTACTTGTCTTTGGACAAATCTAGTTGAAGCAAGGCTACACTAGATAGCGTTTTATACAGGCTTCTTCATTACTCAAAACATCAATGGTAAAGATTTGCCCGCTAGAGAGCGCTGAACAAGGACCTCCCAAATGTTTGTTTACATTTATTAGCATGTTGTTTCTGCTGTAAAAATCAAGGCCGTAGCCAGCGGGGGGGGGGGGTCAGGGGGTCAGAACCCCCCCCCCGAAATTTTCAAACCTCAAAAGTTTTTAAAAAGTATTCAACTAAAAAAGAAGAAAAAAAAAAAAAAGAAAATTTCAAGGTTTGATGGTCGGAGGTACCCCCCCCCCCGAAGTTGTGACGGGTCTGAGGTTTTTGATGATATAAAGAAAAATTAGAATAATAAAAATAAGAATAATCCTTTGAATGAACTTGAATAGAGGTCATTCTATGTCAAGTGTACGAGGCGTCCCCACTCGACCCCCTCCGATTTTGATGAAATTTTTTTTGGATGTATGTATAAGACTTGCATGAAACCATACCAAATTATAGCTCCATAAGCCTTATGGTTCAGCCAGTAAAAATTATTTTAGAAAGGCCTCTTTTTCGTGTCTTGAAAGAACTGTCCAAATCGTCAAGTTTGTGCTTTTATTGCTCGCGACCTAAGACGATTATCAGACTCAAATTTGGTGATTCTGATCACTGTTTAGGGTAGAATAGCCTACTTGTGTAACAGAAGCTCCATGCACTGTAGATTTTTTGCAATTTGCTGCCAAAGTTGGTAAAAAATCGTATTTTGGCAAATTTTGACCATACCTTATCAGCTTGTATCTGCTGAGAGAATGACTTTCTGAAGCTAATTCTTTCCTCGTTTGTAGCCTGATAGTTCGTCCGAAAGGTGTGCTAGTGGCATCTCGATAGCTCAAATAATTGATGAATTATGCGAGTTGAAATTCCAGTCAAATTTCTTTTTTCTCAATTTTGTATCAATTTTAAAGGGCAATACCTCGCAAGGGTCATCTTAAATTTCAATTTTCTTTACATCATTGGAAAGAACACACTTTTCTTAACTAAAAAACGTTATTTTTATTTTTGAGACAAACCAGTTTCAAGGGGATATTGCAGATCAAAAATGTGTACGTCATTCAACGTGGACGAACGGACGCAACCTTTTGAAATCAAAGAAAAAAAGACATAGACCTCAAAAGTTGATGTCAATTTGTTCTATTATTATTTGCAGGAGCTATTGTGCTTATGTTCTGATGAAAAAACCCTTTTTTAGATATTTTTGAACTTAAGTGTTTGAGTGCGCATTCATAAAAACTCAAGAAAAGGCAAAAAAAAAAAAAAAAGTTTCGTTTTTAACAAAAATAATTATCTTCTTATCGCTGCTATAAGAGCTTGAGTCTCTCTATGTGTTATTTTTAAGCTCTTGAAACATAATTTCGGATGATATGTCACTTGGCAAGGTTATAGGTCATTAATGTTTCAAGGTCATAAAAAGCATTTTCCCATTTTTCATCATTTTTGTTTATGGGCAAATTGCAATCACAGGCTGAAAGACACATCCTCGGCAGTATAAAGAATGGATTTTCAATTACTACTTATCATATGTTCAATTACTATTGTTATCATTTATTTACACGGTGGAAATAATTGCAATATTCAACTCTATCGAAAACTTTCGTTATCGCTTTTTAGAAAAATAGCTCTGCAGTCCTATTATACATATTTTTTATCACGTACACACCATATTAACTGTTTAATTTATTATTTATATCTTTTATTAATTGTTTTTATTTATTTTTTTTTTGAAAAAGGAAACAATACTTTTTATGAATTTAAAATATTAATGACACCTTGCCAAGTGACATATTATCCGAAATTCTGTTTCAAGAGCTTAAAAATAATACATTGGAAAAGACTCAGGCTCTTATAGCAGCGATAAGAAGATAATTATTTCTGTTAAAAACGAAACTTTATTTTTTTCCATTTTTTGAGTTTTTACGGATGCGCACACAAAAACTAAAGTTCGAAAATATCTAAAAAAGTTTTTTTTTATCAGAACATAAAAACAATAGCTCCAAATTTTAATAGAACAAATTGACATCAACTTTTGAGGCCAAATGTCTTTTTTTCTTTAATTTCACGTTGAATGACGTACACATTTTTGATCTGCAATATCCCCTTGAAACTGGTTTGTCTCAAAAATAAAAATAACGTTTTTTAGTTAAGAAAAGTGTGTTCTTTCCAATAATGTAAAGAAAATTGAAATTCAAGATGATCCTTGCGAGATATTGCCCTTTGAAATTGAGACAAAATTGAGAAAAAAGAAATTTGACTGGAATTTCAACTCGCATAATTCAGCAATTATTTGAGCTATCGAGATGCCACTTGCACACCTTTCGGACGAAACTATCATGTTACAAACGAGGAAAGAATTAGCTTTAGAAAGTCATTCTCTCAGCAGATACAAGCTGATAACGTGTGGTCAAATTTGCCAAAATACGATTTTTTACCAACTTTGGCAGCAAACTGCAAAAATTCTACAGTGCGTGGAGCTTCTGTTACACAAGTAGGCTATTCTACCATAAACAGTGATTAGAATCACCAAATTTGAGCCTGATAATCGTCTTAGATCGCGAGCAATAAAAGCACAAACTCGACGATTTGGTGATTTTTTTTCAAGACACGAAAAAGAGGCCTTTCTAAAATAATTTTTATTGTCTAAACCATATGGCTTATAGAGCTATAATTTCGTATGGTTTCATGTAAGTTTTATATGTACATCCAAAAAAATTTTCATTAAAATCGGAGGGGGTCGAGTGGGGATTTTCTCGAAGTTTGGGACACTTGACATGGAATGACCCATAGTTCTGCGCACTATTTCGCCAAAGGAGTTTTTTTCTATCTTTTCAACTTAAAACTTAAATTATTCCGTCTCTCCTGCTGGTCTATAATCTTTAACGGGATAACAAAATTTACTTCACTTGTCGTTGAGATTTATTTATCATGGAAAGAGACAGAAGATCCTCTCCTTTACGCCACAAAACAAGTGTGGTCCCCTTTTGGGCTTACTGCTAACAAATTAGCAAAAAGTATAAGATTTTTTAAAAACTTCTATCTCTTAACACATTGATCACAGTAAAAACAGATACAGATGTTTAAATCAGTTATTGTTATTATCAATGGAGAGGTGATGAGTTAACGAAAATGCATTCTTTGTTTTCTGGGTGCGAAGTGTTTTGTACTATATTTCTCGACCCCTATAGCACATAGCAATTTATCGTCGCACTCCTTTATGTTCCTTCCTTCGGTCCCACGGATCCCACGTCACCAAGTCGCAAAGAAGGTCACCAAGTCGCAGAGTTTCTTTTATTATCTTTTCTTCAATTTTTCAAACATGATGTCGTCATAAATTCTGATAAATTTATTTGAAAAATAATGCAGGAGAGGAGAAAGACTCCTTTCCTTCTTCCCAAAAGCCTATTGATTAACATCTTGTCCATTACCTCAACTTCGCTCTCCTTCCTGTTAGTCCAACATACTCCCAATCATAGGTGGCTGGTGCACCAAGAAATTGGGGGATCAAAAGAAGTTTGTGAGGAGCTTAGGGCGGCACCCTAAAGTTGTTGTTTTTTCTGTAAAATTTGCCTATATTATTGGATTTTAACAAATGACCTCCAAAAACTTTAATACAGTCTGAAATGCAGGATGGATTTTACTGTAGATATCCCCTTTGCAATTCAAAGTTCCTTTCTTGTGAAATAAGATGAGGAAAAAAAAAACATTTTTGTGTTATTTTCAGTTTTTAATTTTCATGAAATAAATCAATCCACCCAGTAAATAACCGACCGTTAATTTTTCGCTCTAAAAAGTGAAGGGCAGGGCCCCTTTACTTTTGGAAGTGAAGGGGAGCAGGTGCCCCCTTGCCCCCCCCCCCCTCCGTACAAACAGCCTTTGCTCCCATTGCGTCATAAAAGTTGCATTATTTATTTTTTTTTTCAAACAAACTTTCTTCACTTCGAACCCCCCCCCCCGAAAAAAAATCCTGGCTACGGCCTTGGTAAAAAGTGATGTTTATCCTATCTTTTAGGGTTAAAAAATATTGATATAGTTAACTGAAGTGGAGTACAGAGTGAATTCTTGCCGAAGGCCCTCTTAGTACTGCTTTTTAGGGGAAATAAATTCCCTTTTCAGGTAAAGTTGGTCGCAACTCATGATTCAGTCATACGACATTCATTCATTGTTTACTTTCTTCGAATTAGCAACATATAGCAATGGCGTTCAATTTTGACATCCCTGCATTAATAAAATATACGCTTTTCTTCGCAGCCGATAAATAAAAATGTAGCAATGAAATAATATTGTTCTATTTACTATTTTGTTTCATTATTGTTGCTCACACGATCTTGCTACGCAAAAGCTCAGATGTTCATTTTGATAGCGTTGACCCATCAGAGCGATAAATGGCGAATCTATTCGTAGAGACATTTCATTTTGATGCCTCAGAATGAAATGTACAGTAATGAAGCGATGGTGTTCAACGGAAAGACGATTGACAACAAAACATATTAATTTCTTTAGTAAAAACGAAATGAGCATATATAATCGTTTGGTACTAAAGAGCAATAAAAGTACGAAAAAAATAAACAAAACTACAATATTACGACGACCAACTGTAAAATTTTGTTTTCATTTACACAACATTAAAAGGTAATGTTCTTTTTTTGTTAAATTTCACACATTGATAATATTTCGATAATTGGGAATCTGCTGTGGTTGCCAAATTTTTGGCGATAATTATTTTATTTTGTTGCTCTTTAGTTTATGTTTGCGAAGGAAGTATTTCCCTCGCTTATAAATTGGACACAAAGATTTAACGCCAATAGTGAAATATAACCAGACTTCCAATCACCGAAATCTTCCCTTTTTTGTTTCTAATTTCACACATACGTTTAATACTTGAAAGAAAAATAATGGGCCAACTGAAAAAAAGCTGCGAAATAATGTGAGAATTCTTATTAAAAAATTCGCCAAATCAACTTCAAAAGTTCCATTAGCATGTAACACAATAAGTTTAATAAATATATCTGTAGTATTGTTACAAGCTGAGTGGCAACAGTAAATCTCAAGAATTTAGTTTAATGGTTTAATAAAGAGTTGACGTTTGGTTTCCTACTAGCTTAGATGCTGTTCATTGCATAGTAATTCAATATATTACATATGCTACATTTGGCGACGAGCTAAAAAAAAATAATTTGAGAAAAAGACTAAACACAAGTTAATTTTACAAGAAATGGATAGATTGAATGAAGATGTTCAGAAATTTCAACCGTTTGGAGATAGAAGTACAAGAGCGATCAGATGGACAAAATGGCTGAGATCCTTTGAACTGTTTATTGTCGCCAAAGGTATAACAAATGTTCATCGTAAGAAAGCGGGTTCATTACATTATGCTGAAACAGATGTTCAAGATATTTTTGACACGTTAATACCACTTGAAGAAGATGAATTTGAACCGGCAGATGAATATAAGACGACTGTTTCTATGTTAACAAGGAAGTTCGCTGTTTCTGGAAATGAAGCGTTCGAAAGTTTAAAATTTAGAAATATGTCGCCAAGAGAAAATGAAAGCATGGATTCATTTATAATTCGACTTCGCCAACAAGCAGTTTTATGCGGATTCGTAAAAAGTGAAATTGAACGACATATTCGAGATCAAATTATTGTGAAATGCCCTTATAAAGAACTGAGAATTAAATTGATATATGAAGGAGATGCGTTATCTTTAGAAAGAGCTGAAGCTTTACGTCGTTCGTATGAACAGTCCCGTTTGGAGTCAGCTGCTATAGAAAATATTTCATCGGCAGAAGAGCACCTTAATAGATTGAAAATAAGTTCAACGCAAAAGAAAATGGCTAATTTTCGTGAAAAGAATAACTTAATTTATTGGAAATGTGGAAAAGTGGGTCATATTTCAAAATCGCTTAACTGTCCAGCCAAAGGAAAGAAATGCCTGAACTGTAGACTTTTCGGACATTTTGCAAAAGTTTGTAAAGCGCCAAAGAGAATTCGAGAGGAAGAAAAGATCGTAAGAAATGTAAACTATTCTAATAATGAAGATGAATTTATATTTTCACTCCCTTATAATAACAAAAGTGAATATATTACGTGCTATGTGGGAAATGTTGAAATACCTATGATTATTGATTCAGGAGCTAGCTGTAATGTAATTGGGAAAAGCGAATGGGAGAGACTAAAGTCATCTAAAATCAAATGCAAGAATTATTTAGTTGATAAGAAGATTTATAAATATGGGGATAAAAAGCCATTAAAAGTATTGGGAGGTTTTAGAGCTACTATAAAAGTATTGCATGGTGAACAGTTAGAAGATGTTGGATTTTTTGTATTTGACGGTGAAGGATACTCATTATTGGGTAAAGAGACTGCTATTAAACTTAATGTACTGAGATTAGGATACAATGTAAACAAATTAAATATTTCATATGATGTGGATGGTTCAAGTTATGAGCTGTTGTTGGAAAATATCAAGATATTTTTCAAGGAATTGGGAAATTAAAGGACTTTTAGCTCAAAATTCCAATTAAGAAGGATGCAAAAGGAGTTGCACAACCAGTAAGAAGATTACCATACAACTTAAGATCACATGTAAAAGAGCTGATAAATGACTTGCTCAATCATGACATAATTGAAAAAGTGGATGGTCCAACTCCATGGGTATCACCGATTGTCGTTACACCTAAGAAAGAAGGTAAATGGAGATTATGTGTGGATATGAGAATTCCAAATCAAAGCATTGAAAGAGAAAGATACCCATTACCTACCATTGACGAAGTTCTGCAAGAACTAAACGGCAGCACTGTGTTTAGTAAACTTAATATAAAATGGGCATATCATCAAATCGAACTTGAAGAAAATTCGAGGACTATCACTACTTTCTGTACACATTTGGGTTTGTTTCGTTATAAACGTCTAATGTTTGGAGTAAACTGTGGACCAGAGATGTATCAGAGAGTTATGAGTCAAACGTTTCAAAAATGTCCTGGAATGTGTATTTATATGGACGATCATATAAATTCAATCATTCATGGGAAAGATAAAGCGCAACATAATGAACATTTAGAGAATGTTTTAAATGTTGTGAAGGAAAAAGGACTTACTTTAAATAAAGAAAAATGTAAATTTGGATTGAAAGAAATAACGTTTTTGAATCACCGCATTAACAAAAGAGGTATTGAACCGACAGAGAAAAATAAGAAAGAAGTTGAAAAGTTTCGATGTCCAAATTCAGTTAGTGAAATTAGAAGTTTTTTAGGATTAGTCAATTTTTAGTCAAAATTTATTCCAAATCTTGCGACAATAGCAGAGCCATTAAGAAAACTCACGAAAAAAGATGAACCTTTCAACTGGGGACAGAAACAAGATGAAGCCTTTGAAAAACTGAAAAAAATAATCGCCAACTCGCCAAGTTTAGGATTTTATGATTCAGAATCTAGAACAAGAATTTACTGCGATGCTAGTCGCAGGGGGGCAGGGTCGCAGTCGGGTTAGGAGCTGTTTTAGTTCAATTTCAAAAGAATGGACCCAGAGTTATTCGCTATGCAAGTAAAGCGCTTAGTAGCGTGGAGAAGAGATATTCTCAAACTGAAAAGGAAGCTCTTGCTTTAGTTTGGGCATGCGAAACATTCCATATTTATACATTTGGAAAAACGTTTGAATTGGTCACAGACCACAAGCCGTTGCAAACAATATTTGGTATTCATCATAGATCATGTGCAATAATTGAAAGATGGGTTTTACGGCTGATGAGTTACTCGTATAAAATTATCTACAAGCCAGGAAAAACAAATATTGCAGATCCATTATCAAGATTATTGGATATTTCTGAATCGTCTGAAGATGAAGCAAGATCTACTGAAGAACAAAATTACATACGAAATATTGCTGAAGTTAATGTACCAGTTGCAATTAAATTGGAAGACGTAAAAAATTCTACAAGCAAAGATTGTCACCTGCAGAAATTAAAGAACAGCTTACGAACAAACAATTGGGCTAAGGACCAGAGACATTATGAAATAATCAAGGATGAATTTTGTGAAATAGATGGAATTCTTTAGAGAGGTACTAGAATCGTCTGTCCTTCGGATCTTCAGGTGAAATGCTTAGAACTAGCACATGAAGGTCATATGGGGATGACAGCCATGAAAAGGTTACTAAGAAGCAAGGTATGGTGGTATAACATGGACGAAGACGTGGAAAAATTTGTCAGGTCTTGTCATGGATGTCAACTTGTTGCTATTCCAGATCCACCTGAGCCAATGACACGAACTGAGTTACCATCAGAGCCATGGGAATACATATCGTTGGATTATTTAGGTCCCTTACCAACGGGAGAATATTTACTTGTTATTGTTGATTATTATAGTAGATTTTTTGAAGTTTTAATAACAAGATCTTTAAGTCCACAAGTTTTAATTAACCAAATGACAGAGATGTTTTCTAGATATGGTTATCCAAAACATGCTATGACTGATAACGGTGGAACATTTATAGACAAAAATTTTAAGAAATTTTTACGAGAAAGGGGTGTTAAGCATCATTATTCAACTCCTTTGTGGCCTCAAGCAAATGGTCAAGTTGAAAGACAGAACAGAACAATTTTGAAAAGACTGAGAATTGCTCAGGCAACAGGAAAGAACTGGAGAACAGAATTGCAAGAATTTCTATTTGCGTATCGCATCACACCACATTCTACTACCGGTATTCCTCCTGGAGAATTAATGTTTGGAAAAAATTAAGAAGTAAGTTACCTGATGTAAAAGAAAATACAGCGAAGTTCAAAGATGAAGAAATCAAAGATAGAGATAAATTTATTAAAGATAAAGGAAGACAGTATGCAGATCAGGAGCGCAAAGTTAAAGAGAGCAACATTAATCCCGGTGACATTGTATTAATGAAGCAACAGAAGCAAAATAAACTGACAACACCATTTAAACCTATACCAATGGCTGTCGTTGGAAGAGAAGGAAATGCTGTTACTATTGAAGATCCAAATGGAGTTTGCTATAGAAGAAACATAACACATGTTAAGAAGTATTTCAGCAATGCAGAGGACAAAAACTTGAAAAATGCTGTTGATATAGGAGAGGAAAATGAAAATGGAGAAAGTGAGATAACAGATGAGCATTCATCAAACGCGCCAAGACCACAACGACAAAAGAAAAAACCTCATTGGCATAGTGACTATATTTTTAAGTAGAGAACTGTATATAAGTGTTTATTTATTTTATTTCAAAATTTTGTTTTGTTTCAGTTTAAAAAAAAAAAAGAAAGAAAGAAAGGGATGTAGTATTGTTACAAGCTGAGTGGCAACAGTAAATCTCAAGAATGTAGTTTAATGGTTTAATAAAGAGTTGAGGTTTGGTTTTCTACTAGCTTAGATGCTGTTCATTCCGTAGTAATATATTACATATGCTACAATATCGAGCCATTATTATCATTGAAATTTAAATTAAAATGCAAAATAAGAGAAAAGAAGCAACCATGAAGACGATGCAAGCTTAAAATTTTAATCTTCGCTTAGGTGGTAAGAAAATACATCGCCAAGTTAAAAAACGTACCTATAACTGAAACGTACATACTACCAAAGATCTCGGTTATTGAAATATTCTCAAAAGCTTTACGGAGAACTTCCATTAAAATGTAAAAAAATCGCCAAATAAATTAATTTGACCATCTAAACCAGGGGTGGCCAACCTTTTTGGGAAAAGTGCCACTTTCGGAAAAAAAAATATTTCGCGTGCCACTTTGAATTTTTCAATGACAAAAAAGGGATTTTTTTTATATTTATGGGCTGATTGTGTCCCTTTTACTCAAATACTATATTATTTCTCTAAGTTTGAGCAGTGAAGAAGCTCTGTGCAGGGAAAATTCGTTCTTTGCTATCATTCAGCTTATGGAAACGGTAAATTGGTAGGGGCTCTCGCTCTCTGGAAAATTTTCAACATTGAAGTTTGAAAAGTACATTTGTAGACTCACATAGGGCAAAACCTTAATGTTATCAAGTTCATCTCTTTCAAAGCGGGTTCGAAATTCTTCTAAAAATGTGACTTTGGGTTTTATTTGAAAACGTTAGGAGAAAGGTACCTTTCAGGGTTTCCATTGAAATTTTTCGCGACATTGTGTGAAGTCATTTTTGAGAAGTCATTGAGAACGAAAGGTTCAGGTCTATGCCATATCTGC
The DNA here is from genome assembly GCA_038373865.1 of Uloborus plumipes. Classification (NCBI taxonomy): domain Eukaryota; kingdom Metazoa; phylum Arthropoda; class Arachnida; order Araneae; family Uloboridae; genus Uloborus; species Uloborus plumipes. The sequence continues at coordinate 16,147 of JAXGGA010015975.1, forward strand.
AGACTTTAAATAAGAGGGAGAATGTAGAGAATTCCATCGGAGAGTTTTCAAAACTGAAACCGTAAACACGTATAGTTGAACCGCAAAGAGATGGTGAATCAACTGGAAGTGGAAACGAACCATTTCATTTTGAAATAGGTTGTATCTGCTAGAACGCGTAAGCAGTGAAGTTGTGCTTTCTCGCTAATCCAACCTATTTTTAATGGAAGTGGTGCGTTTCCGTTTCCAATCGACTCGCCATCTCTTCGCAGTTTAACTTTAATTTCACGGCATCTTTCGTCGTAACGTTTGGGAAACTGGGTTCGGCAGCCCTTCACAAGAAATTTTTCTAAATTGAAGTCTGTAAATAAATTTTAGACTGTCTTTAATAACTTTGGAAGGCCCGGGATTTGGAGGCTGTCACTGGAAACTTTTTTAAACTGAAGTTTTAAAAATGGAGTTTTAGACTATATTTTGAGACATTGGAGGAAGTAGTGCTTGCTTTTCCATTAATAATTTCAAATTTGAAAACTTAGAGATGCATTCTTAGATTATTTAGGAGAGTTCGGGGTGCCTCCGGAAATGTTTCCATCTTTTGGCTCTTACCACGCAATTCGTGTAATAGTTGGTGATGTTAAGGAAAAGTTTGGGAGATTCGAAGGATCCTTCGTCTAAAAACACATACACAAAGTTGGCGGCGTCGGGCAAGAAAAAGGGGAAATAGAAGTTTCAAAAATGTCATTTCAGGATACATTTGGATAATTTAAGAGAAGAAGCAGAAAAGCGGCTTTTCTCTGGAAATGTTTAGAATTTATGCATTAGAAATTGCAACTCTAAACATAGGGATCTTAGGAAAGGAAGTGGGGGTCGGAACACTTCTCCAGAAATTTTCTGCATTAATGGGGTGAAAAACGTAATTTTAAGATTTTTTTTTGCTCCTAGGGAGGTCTTGACACATTTTTAGAACCGCATTTGGGCTTTCGATACACTTAAGTTTTGCCGCCCGAAGCTAGGGCTCCCTTGCTCTGTCCTAGATCCGACAGTGGCTAACAGTTAAGTTAACTTAGAAAGTTTTAGCCCAAAAACAGTGATAATTCAATTGCCCCTGGCAGTGATAATTCAAATTTCTGGTCATTTGCTAACCATCTTTAGTAAGAGCGTGATTACGTTGTGCCATCCGTTAAAAAATCATCCGAGTCTGAGTCGGAATCCTCAGAATCACTCAGGGTTTTGGGAACGTTCCCCAGTTCCCGCTCCTTAGATTCTTTCCCAAATCATGTATGGAACGCACGATTACATCTCTATATTAAGCTTTCCACCATATTATAACGTATTATATTTATAACTAGCTGACCCGGCGAACTCTGTTCCGCCTTAAAGACAATAAATAAGTAACTTTTTGAATTTATTAAGTTTTTTTATTAGAAAATACAAAAGAAAATTAAGTACCTACATTAATCATTCATTATTGTTTCTGTTTTCACAACCTATTTTACTGCGCTCCAGAAGCTGTCAGAACATGTGCTTTATGTCGCTCGGCGAAAGAGGCTCAAAAAAGGCTTAGTTAAAAAGATAATTTTTTCGGACTGCTTATCAACTGACAGCTCCATCCATAAATCCATCCAAACTTTTATATATATAATATTAGTAAGAAGAACAACCTCTTTAACTGCAGTCCAGGAGCTATCCCACCAAGCGCTTTCCACCTCTCAGCCTCAGAGGCGTAAAAACTCTTAAGTGATAATCGTTTCTGACAGCTTATCACATATAAATTTCAAGGGAAGTTACGCGTTTGTTTATAATTTACTTCACAAAAAAAGTCAACTAACACTCAACGCACCGCTAACTTACAACCTGTTTACTGCGCTCCAGAAGCTGCCAGAACGTGTACTTTATGTCGCTCAGTCATAGAGGTGTCAAAAAAGGCTTAGTAGAAAGGCTTAGTCAATAAGACATTTTTTCTATTTGTGTAACTGACACACATAAATTATAGCCTATGTCCGTCTCCTGGGTCTAAGCTACCTATCCACCAAGTTTTAGCCATATCGGTACAGCCGTTCTTGAGTTATAAATAGTGTAACTAACACGACTTTCTTTTATATATATAGATTAAATACAAATACATTAACAGTAAGATTTTAAAGGGTTTTTTTTGAACTATGAGAGTAAGGTTTAAAAAATTCCACAAAATTGCTGGAAACTATATTACATTCTCAATTTTGAAAAAAGTTTTTTAAAAAGTTCAAAAAGTCTTCGCGTGCCACTTCTCGCGTGCCACTCGCGTGCCACCACTGTGGCACGCGTGCCGCGGGTTGGCCACCACTGATCTAAACTCATCAAAAGTTTTGATGGAACTATCGTTCCAAAATCGCCATTTATCACTCTGCGGTGCCAGTGTCGTTTCATAGTTAATTCATAATTAGAATCAATTAAAATGAAAAATAATTCGCTAACTAATTAAAATATAAGCAGTTAAAATGCAGAATAAACCAACAAATCGAACGAGCTATTAAATAACGTTAAAATATACTAAAATAGAATTGAATGCCAAATTGTAAAATGGTCGCCAACAAATTAACTTTTAATTTTGTCTTTTATTATTTGATTTGTAGAAATGTTAGTTACCATAAAATTCGATAGATGTCGCTGGAAAAGGACCTCCGTTTTTATCCCAAGGATTTTGATCAAATGAAGAAGCCTGTATAAAACGCTATCTAGTGTAGCCTTGGTTGAAGTCAAGAAAAATCGGTGTTGCTGAAAGCGAGCATTGCTGTTTTCTACATTGCTTTAAATAACTGGTTTAGAAAATTGCAAGATATTTTCAAAACAAGTTTTTTTATAAAACATTACTGCTCGCTTACTACATTGCAGACTGTCTGTATATAAGATCATTGATTTTTGTAGTTTGCCAAATACCAAAATAAATAAGGCAGAACAGTGTTACGTTCTGCCTTAACAACGTATTCTTTCTGTTGCTAATTATTAACTACATGCTTGTTAACAAAGAGAAGCTGATTTTACACGGATTGCACCAAGAACAATAATTTTAAGTTACCATTTTGCTGTGTACTTGATTTTGGTTCTATATAATTCAATTCACACTTTCGTTCTTATACATTGACCTCTTATTTCATCCTCAAAAATTACCTTCACCCAGAGCATATTTATTTGTAAATGCTGTTTAATGGATAAGAAGTTATATCACTGTTGATCTCAGCAACATTTCGTGAAACAACATAATTAGTGACTCTTTCAGCCAGTCTTAAATCAGAGTAAGCACATACTTTTTAACTTAAATCTCTTTAAGTTAAAAAGTATATACTTACCAGTGACAAAGAGACAAATTTTGAAACACCAAAACCTATACACAGTTGTGTATAGAGAGAAAAAAGACAAGAGTTAAACTAAAAGCATGTATGATTATACTCACATAAACTTTTAACATTTGAATCCACATACCGTATTACCCCTCATTCTGGAAAAAGTGAGGTTGACCAGCAAGCTGGAAAATTCAAATTTTCCGACACACCGGATAATTCAAGGCTCATTTTGCAAAAAAATAAAATTAAATTTTCCCCCCAGTTTTAACCGCAATGCAAACCACAGCAAGGAAAAATTTTAATAAATTACCAAAGTAACCACTTTTTCAAAAACAAACCAATAAATTTCGGGTTTCCGAGATGAAAAAAATTGTGGTAGTTTGATGGTGTGTTATCTTGTTGTAGTTTATTATTATTTTACAAAATTAAACTGCTTATTGATACTAATAATATGATTTGTACTGCCGTGCTATGCAGAAAAGTGGTATCTTCAGCTGAGCTCAACATGGGAAATCCCTTTTTATGCCTTCAGATAATTTCATTTAGGTGCCAGTTTTTTTAGAAGTTTTATTTTAATATTTCAAACTCACAAATTATGATAAAACATTACATTTTGCAATATATGTTGCAAAGAACTACCTGGTGACAAAATTCAATTTTGATAAAAAGTATAAATAAAACTTTTGTGCTTAGCACACCAGTATAGAACTTATGTATATATTTTTTTAAGGTTTTTTACTTCGTATTAAATTATTATTTTCAAACCTCGGTGTTTACGGCATGGAGGAAAGGACCAGGCGGTTGTTTAAAATCTGGTAAATCCCCGAACTTAGCGACATGCGGAGTACTGCGGTAGGGGAAGACCGCCTATATTGGACCCCCCTAAGAACAGGAGGCCTGTGTAGCTCAATGTGAAGAAAAACAGAAATGCAAAATAGGGCATCGGAAGCTAAATTTCATAAGAAACCGCCCTAGGAGCTTATATTTTCTGAAAATATGAAAATTATTTTTTTAAAAATTATCTTATAAAAAGTTGCAAAAGTCCAATATAGGAATATATGCGCCTAAATTGAACCATGCGCTTCCTAAATTGGACCGCACAAAGAAATCGTAGAATAATTTATATTTGAACTACACAGCTTTTTTCCACGATTTGCAAGAGAATTTCTTTTGCTTTGGCCTCACTTAGGCAGTGTTGATAAACTCACCGATGGCATTTCATGCATTTAATCGTGTTTTGCACTTGATCTCTATAACAAATATTGCAATAACAAGTGTTTTGTGTAGTTTCTTGCTTCTTCTTGTGTGACTTTTTCTGCTCTATGCCACTTTTATACGGCGTTAGAATGATTGCTCTGAGGTAGCCTTCCTTCTATTTTTAGGCAAAGGTGATGTGTGAGCCGGCTTTAGAAAATCATAGTTAGAGTTGACAATCATGTTTTGATGAGAACTATCTGCCGATTCTGCAGAACTTGTACTTATTTAAATCGTAGATAGTTCTTGTACGTGGTGTACAACTTACACCGAACATGTAACCTGTTCAGTGTTCACTTTGAGTAGTTTTATCTGGACTACTTGCCACTAATTCTCTTGCAGCCAAATCAATATCATTAAACACATGTCCAATCAACAGGCTTAACTCCTGTTCTTTAGAATCAACTCACAGCTTTTGCCATGGCCATCAAGGCCATGGCAAAAGCTGTGCGGTTTGCCCATAAAAGTTATCAAATAGTTCTCCTGTGCTATATTAGATAATGGATCTCATTAGATGTTCTCGCATCCATGTATCACATGCTCGATTAAAATATGTAGACAGAGACTGAATAAAGACCACATCTTCGTGTATGATGTGCTTAAAGAGAAATTATTATTATACCGTTCTCGTTAGCCAAGGTTTATTGCATCAATGTTCTTTATGTAAGTGCTGTGGCCTATCCATTAATAGAAAGCCATTCTTTTTACATGGCTTGGATTAACAGTTTTGATGAAATGTTATATCAATTGTGTGAATTATCGTTTGTCATCCAACCTTTTTTTTTTTTTTTGAACAAGCATATTGCTCACCAGGGAAGCTTTTACGATAAGTTCATACATGGAACGTAATCTTTTGAAAATAAGCATGGGGCGCTTGCAATTCTGTTGCACTCATGTAGCAAATAACCAGTGTATTTCTACCACGTTCACCACTCATTATTGCTCCAACCTAGTGTTTATCTCTATACGCAATATAATTTGGGGCTTTTGGACAATGAAATAACCGGCTTCGTCTACATTAAACATTTTAGTAGCGTATACATTGTTTCCTTCTAAAATCGTTTTGAAAATATCGAAGAATTTCACATATATCTCGGTAAATCAGCATACATTTTATTTAAGTTAATAAATATGTTTCACAACCTGAAACTGCAGCTTAATGGACGAAGAGAAAAAAAGCATACATTTTAAGAAGTTGCAGCTTCTACTTGATAAAAATGTGCTTGATAAAAAAGTTTAAATGTGAATATCGTGAATAGGTGTTAAAGTATGCTTAAAATAGTTTTAACTACGCTATTAAATAAGACGAGTGACTTATTTTATGTTACGATTAATAAAAAGTCTTATTTAAAATCATATTCTTAAATTGGACCACCGGTCCAATATAGGAAAATTTTTTCGGTCCAATAAAGGAAAACACGCCATTTTTTATTCTTCAGCTCATTGCTCTGTCAAAAATTATCACAATCGGGCACATAAATGCATCAATGTAATCCTTATTAAACACAGATTATAATACTGTAACAGCATTTTATTGCAATTCACAAGTTTTTGAGTTATCCTTCTAGAAACTAGTCCACAAAATAAGATTTCGCACGTTTTCAACACAAATCAAGCCGTAACTCACGCTAAACAGTTCGAAGACTGGTGAAACTTCATACACATTGATTTCTTTCCCAAAACTTCATATTTTTACTGTTAAAGTGTAGCACAGATCTCGGTACTAGATTTTAAGCCCGAGGTCCAATTTAAGCAGTGTTCCAATATAGGCGGTCTTCCCCTACATTAAGAATAAATATTACAGTTTACAAAGTTCAACTGAATGTTTTGTTTGAATTTTAACCAAATATTTGCTGCATCCCCATAAATAATTATCAAACACTGCAAGAAAGAAAAAAAACTTATCAGTTAAGGAGGAAAAAAGAGAGAAAAAGGGGAGTGACGAAAGATTTAAAGATATACTTTGTTCAGGCCAAAGTTCAGGTGATGATCTATCATTATTTTCAGTACTTAATAGATCCATATTAGAACCATCTGTAAATAAACAATATTTTAACACAGTTTGGCACAGAAATACATTACATTTGTTCAACACGTAATAAAGATTCTTGTAATAGAAACTTAGTTGGTTAGAACAATGAAATTACACAAAATATTCATTTAACTTATGATTTGTAGTTTACTACTTTTGGGCTTATGAAAGCGAACTCTTTTGTAAGACAGACAAATACAAATGAGCAATTTCTTTGAGTATTCATTTTGTTCAATATTTATTCAGGCATTTTTTTAACAGTTAAGGTAATACTCAGATTGTACCAATGTTAGAAATAAGAGGGTCATTTGTTGCATTTTGAAAACCATAAGTTTTCATTTGAAGCCTACACTTCCTACCTTAGGCGCTTTTTCACCTAATGATACAAAAAGGACGAAAATTGGGTGGTAATATAGCTATGGTCCGAAATATAGCCGGAAACTGCATTTTGTGATAAAAGCATTAAAGTTGGTGTGTATGTAGACAATGCATTTATAAACATTTTTAGAAGGGGAGCCATTCCGAAATCTCCACCCAAACCCCTCCGGCGGCCATTTTTGGTCAAAAAGTCCGAAATTGCTTTTCTTATTTCTTTTTCAAAAAACACCTTTTTTATCATCTTATTAGAGTTCAATTATGTTAAACAAAGATTAAAAAACCGTCAAAATAGCTTAAAACCGATTAATTTTAATAGTACTCATTAAGAATTCGTTTTTTTTCTAAAAAACTGAAATTGATCAAAATCTTCCAAATTGTTTTCAGGGGCCGGTTTAAGGGTGTCCAACTATGTATCTGAAAGCACTATATTAAAGAAAAACAATTTAGTTGCATTAAAATCCCAGCAATCCGAACCCCAAAAATCCGAAACTTTAGAAAACCCGAGCATATTTTTTAAAACTTACTCATAAAAATGTATTGCAAAACTGAAAATAAAAACAGAAATTAAAAATCATAAGCAAAACTAGTACTTTTTCAAAACTTAAAAAAAAACCGTTTGAATTGTTCCTTAAGAATGAATATTTATCTTTGATTAATTAAAATAAAACCAGTTTTCTTTATGGACGAAAAAAGTAATAAAAAAAACTTCAAACATTTTGAAAAAAAATACGCAATGTCATTGAAATTTCACTCACATTCAGCAGGATTATAAGTTACGCTTGCACCTATAAAATAGGGGGGAGGGGGAGGCACGATCATATTTTTATACAACTGCGAAATTCTAAAGAAAAAGCTTTAAAACAAATTTCAAGTTTTTTTCTCATTAAACGATTTGAGGAGTTTGTTCTCTCTAAAAGATGAGAGAAGAAAAAAAAAATTGATGTAATAAAAAGTTTAGTGCTGTGTTAATTAAGCAACTTCTCTACTACTTATCATATTGTGCTGTTATTGAAAAGTAACCCTTTATAACAAAAGAAACAACTGAATTTCAATATAAATCTGAGCAAGCAATTATATACAATGATTATGTGTAATGGCTATATACAAGCTGATTTTTCGTAATTGAACTGGTTAGTAGTTTACACAGATATACAACATTTTCCATTGCAGAATTTACACATTGGTGCACACAATCCATTTTTGAAGCACCAACAAGTTTTTGAGAGCAGTTTGTTTTACATTTGCTTGACGTAAATTCGCTTAAGACATTTCACCTTTTTCAAGAATTCATTTGTTAATTTAGTTTCTATGAAAAGCATTTCTGACTTATTTAATCCATCAAAATTAGATTGTGGTGGTTCCTTCACTGAAAGATATGCTGGATTTATAAATAATGATATACCTGATGCGGTAACTGAGCGACCTTTTTAGAAGATAGTATTTCGGGAAATACAAGAGGAATTTTTGAGCCTTGCTGCTGAAATGGCACATGCTGAAACAATGAAATGCTTGTTATAAGGAAAGAGTTCTTGTTTGTTGTACTACTAGAGTTATAATAAAAATTATCGTGCGCGGCCGGTGTAAAAACAAAGATCCTGAAATGTGAGGGAAATGTAGTTTTATATTTATCAATTTGTTTAACTGATGCTTTGCAAAGTCCAGTAGAAATCTTTAGACGCCTTGAGTAAGAAATGAAAAGTTCCAAAATATGCATTATGTCAACAAGACTTTTTCTTCTAGTCTGTTCGTGTACTTTAATGGCCAAATAAACAGGTATTGGTTGTTCCTTGTTTACTTGATGCTTGATAGTTTGCTTTGTTAATTTTTTTGAAGTATATGTATGCATATTAAATACAACTGACAAATTGCAAGTAATGGTTGAGAAGAAAGACCATCAATATTGCAAGTACCATATAACAAGTTATTTAAAAGGACGGAAGAAGAGGATCAACAGTTTCTTGCTGACTCTTCAAATCCGCCTTCGACGCTGGCAGTTGACTTTCAAATGCATGTCCTAGTGGAATTCACTATCATGTCACTTGCGAGAGCATCTTCGAAACTGCTAGTACTGGAGACACATATTGATTCACTTACCTTTACAAACTAAAACATATTCAAAGCCTGATTTCTCTGCATGCATATGTCCATGTCCGAAGTGTGATAATATCTTTGCTCTAAGCCCGGTATTGTCAACATCATTAGCAGATTTATTTTCGATTGATAAATTGTGTTGTAGCATAAGTCTTCTATTCCTTCAGACTAATATTTTAGTAGAACGAATATTCTGAAAATTGGATACTTATCACCTTTGTTAACTCTAAGATTTTGTAAATAAGAAATTACTCGGTTTAACTCCCAACGCAGACTGAGCTGTATCTAGTGATCCCTTTGACTTAGAAAGCTATTTCTTGTTGTAACAGGCTCCATTTAAGTCAAATAACATTCCCAATACAGTTAGAAAATTCTCCTATAACGAGAACTTGTTTTATGAGCGATTTTAGAGTTTTTAGATAAAGTGAATGTGCTTCATTTAACTCCCAACGCAGACTGAGCTGTATCTAGTGATCCCTTTGACTTAGAAAGCTATTTCTTGTTGTAACAGGCTTCATTTTAATCAAATAACATTCCCAATACAGTTTGAAAATTCTCCTATAACGAGAACTTGTTTTATGAGCGATTTTAGAGTTTTTAGATAAAGTGAATGTGCTTCATTTAACTCCCAACGCACACTGAGCTGTATCTAGTGATCCCTTTGACTTAAAAGGTATTTCTTGTTGTAACAGGCTCCATTTAAGTTAAATAACATTCCCAATACAATTAGAAAATTCTCCTATAACGAGAACTTGTTTTATGAGCGATTTTAGAGTTTTTAGATAAAGTGAATGGGCTTCATTTAACTCCCAACGCACACTGAGCTGTATCTAGTGATCCCTTTGACTTAGAAAGCTATTTCTTGTTGTAACAGGCTCCATTTAAGTTAAATAACATTCCCAATACAGTTAGAAAATTCTCCTATAAAGAGAACTTGTTTTATGAGCGATTTTAGAGTTTTTAGATCAAGTGAATGCGCTTCATTTAACTCCCAACGCACACTGAGCTGTATCTAGTGATCCCTTTGACTTAGAAAGCTATTTCTTGTTGTAACAGGCTCCATTTAAGTCAAATAACATTCCCAATACAGTTAGAAAATTCTCCTATAACGAGAACTTGTTTTACGAGCGATTTTAGAGTTTTTAGATAAAGTGAATGTGCTTCATTTAATTCCCAACGCACGCTGAGCTGTATCTAGTGATCCCTTTGACTTAGAAAGCTATATCTTGTTGTAACAGGCTCCATTTAAGTCAAATAACATTCACAATACAGTTAGAAAATTCTCCTATAACGAGAACTTGTTTTATGAGCGATTTTAGAGTTTTTAGATAAAGTGAATGTGCTTCATTTAACTCCCAACCGACACTGAGCTGTATCTAGTGATCTCTTTGACTTAGAAAGCTATTTCTTGTTGTTAACAGGCTCCATTTAAGTCAAATAACATTCCCAATACAGTTAGAAAATTCTCCTATAACGAGAACTTGGTTTATGAGCGATTTTAGTGTTTTTAGATAAAGTGAATGTGCTTCATTCATCTCCCAACGCACACTGAGCTGTATCTAGTGATCCCTTTGACTTAGAAAGCTATTTCTTGTTGTAACAGGCTCCATTTAAGTTAAATAACATTCCCAATACAGTTAGAAAATTCTCCTATAACGAGAACTTGTTTTATGAGCGATTTTAGAGTTTTTAGATAAAGTGAATGTGCTTCATTTAACTCCCAACCGACACTGAGCTGTATCTAGAGATCCCTTTGACTTAGAAAGCTATTTCTTATTGTAACTGGCTCCATTTAAGTCAAATAACATTCCCAATACAGTTAGAAAATTCTCCTATAACGAGAACTTGTTTTATGAGCGATTTTAGAGTTTTTAGATCAAGTGAATGTGCTTCATTTAACTCCCAACGCAGACTGAGCTGTATCTAGTGATCCCTTTGACTTAGAAAACTATTTCTTGTTGTAACAGGCTCCATTTAAATTAAATAACATTCCCAATACAGTTAGAAAATTCTCCTACAACGAGAACTTGTTTTATGAGCGATTTTAGAGTTTTTAGATAAAGTGAATGTGCTTAATTTAACTCCCAACCGACACTGAGCTGTATCTAGTGATCCCTTTGACTTAGAAAGCTATTTCTTGTTGTAGCAGGCTCCATTTAAGTCAAATAACATTCCCAATACAGTTAGAAAATTCTCCTATAACGAGAACTTGTTTTATGAGCGATTTTAGAGTTTTTAGATAAAGTGAATGTGCTTCATTTAACTCCCAACGCAGACTGAGCTGTATCTAGTGATCCCTTTGACTTAGAAAGCTATTTCTTGTTGTAACAGGCTCCATTTAAATCAAATAACATTCCCAATACAGTTTGAAAATTCTCCTATAAAGAGAACTTGTTTCATGAGCGATTTTAGAGTTTTTAGATCAAGTGAATGTGCTTCATTTAACTCCCAACGCACACTGAGCTGTATCTAGTGATCCCTTTGACTTAGAAAGCTATTTCTTGTTGTAACAGGCTCCATTTAAGTTAAATAACATTCCCAATACAGTTAGAAAAATTCT